>LVTN01000871.1:16514-36514 GCA_001649415.1 Musa itinerans | reverse complement strand
GCAATGTGGTAGACGAACAGAGAGTGCCTAACAAAAAAAATAAAAAGAGAGAAGAAAAAGGAAAAAAAAAGGAAAGACATTCATGACTTCCAAAATTAAAAAAAATAGTACCAATACCAGGTAGTGGATTACTGATTGATACAAATACACACCATATCATATGCACAGTATGGTGAGCTCATCAGATGGTAGCCTAGTTTAAGATTGGATTGAGCAAAATCACTTGATCTGCATACTAGTCCATACTATCGATATGGACAAAGGTTTAAGAACATGCATAGTATCTATTGGCACACACGAGATTTAGATCCATGCACAATACTACCCTTGTAACTAATGAGGTTGTTTTGATGAGTCAGCTCCTGATCGCTCAGGCCACAATAGAGCAACCTTTTGGTGGCACCAAGGCTCACCCTCTATGTACACATGCAAAGTAATTTTGTGAAATTTTATTCTATGTGAATGGTTTTAGTACTTATTATAAGTTACATATATGATTATCATAAGTTATCTAAATTTAAAAAAAAACATATATTTTCATATATAACAATCAAAATTCCATAGATTAGTAAAAAGTAAAAAGCATATATAATTGAACAATATTTTCAAGTTTAAACATCGAAAAGGAAAAGGCATATATAATTTTTTAAACTCAGAAACTATCATAAATGCCCTTTTAAGAGTACACGATGGTTTTATAAAGTGGTCATGACAAACTCTGCAGTAGCAGCCATTATGGCTACAGCAAGGGTCAAGGGCATGTTACAAGTATTGCAAAAGCTATTGCATTAAAGGTGCATGATGACTGCCATAGGCAAGAGATGCTTCACAATTAGCTCGTACGGGTTAATTTAAGCCAATAGCCCCTTTCAATTTTGCACAGTCCATTTCAATTTCTTTAGATTTTGACAGTGGCAACAATCTTTAAACCTCCCTCCTCTCTCTCCCTTTCTCCTAATCCCTATTCTTGTTGTGTCGTCTACTGCTCACATCATCCATGGCTACCCGTTGCTCATGCTGTTTGTGTCACGCACCACCTGCTGCACACCGCTACCACCTAATGTCTCAATGCTCATTGCCTATAGTACTTCTCCTCCTCTTCTTTTTCTCCTCTTATTCTTCTTCACCTCCTCCTCCCCCTTCTTGGTACCGACTGTTATGCCAGCATACCATGTGTCGCCGGTATGCCAGTATCGAGATTTAAAACCATGGCTTACAAACTATATGGCTATGTATATTAATTGTCATGTTGTTTCCTTCTGTAAGATTCATGGCCTCCATATATCCGTATCTGTCTTATTTGTAGTGCATGTCCATACTTCATAGCATTATGTAAGACTGTAAATGACATTTAGCAATAAGATGCACATAGAAAAAAAGATCCATTTAGGAGCCAAGTGGACTAATAGGATTCATCAATGTAGTGAAAAAAAAAAAAAATCACTTGACAAAGATTCTGCAACTCCAAACACATTCCTTGAAACAAGACATGGAATGTAATGCAAAAGTTACTGTTATATGGAAACTTTGGCATCTTAGCTCAGGTTAAAAACATTCTATTAGAAGTACTTACATGAAAAATGCCATTCACGATCATATATGTGGCGATAGAAATTCTGCAGAATTGGCACTTTGATGTCAGAAGGTATGCTAGTATCATCCTCTGCAATTTGTTAAAATATAGGTTACATGTAAACCTACGATATCTCTCAGGAATATACCAAGCTGACAAATGTAAAACCCTCTGCAATACCCATAAAAGCTAAGAGATGGTCACATGATTTTAGGCTAATTGCAAATTATAAGAATTTAAAGAAAGTGAACATGCCTTCCATGCATATGTGCAGATTAGCAACCATAGAATATTGTAGTTTATTGGCAGACTGTAACTAATAGTAAGATTAGCCAAATTAATTTGGAAGCCTAATTTGTACTTTATGCAGAAGCTTTAATCTGTAAGCATGTTATATTTCTTGTATTCAATTGTCCCTGTTTCCAATATATTCCCACAATGTTGTTTTTCCTTTTCGATGGAAAAAGAAAGGACACAAGATCCACAAACAGAAACTTGAAAGAAAATGACAAATAATGCAGTAATGATATCCAATTAAGTTGAAAGTCTGTTGAGAACTCATTTATGTTTTATAAGCTTATATAAATAAATCAATTTGTAGGTGCTTTATTAGATTTCAGCATCCTCGTTTTTTGAGTAAAAGACACCAAAGAACTACATACACGACCACTCCTAGAAAAGTCCTGACAATTATTTTCTTTGTCTGTTAGCTAAAACCAATTTGTTTGGGTTTTAAGTTAAGAATGTTAGTTTAAGAAAAAGGATAAAGTTAGCAAAGAACCCTTTTTCTGATGCATTGCAATTTTTTTCATGTTCTGTCATTGTCTTATCTGAAGAGAAAAGACACCAAAGAACTGCATACTCAGAACCATTCCTGGGAAAACCTTCATAGTCTTTTCTTAGTCTGTTAGCTAATCCCAAATTGTTTGGACTTTAATTTATGGGTATTAGTACAGGGAAGTTAATAAAGTTAGAAGAACCATTGCTTTTTTCATGTTCATAAACTCATAGAAATATTTTACTGTCATTAGTTATGAAAATCAATACTCTAAAAACATTTGACCAATTTTGCTAATTACCTTCACTAGGTCAACCATGAATTTGACTTATTTAATAAAGTAAACTTCTTTTAGCAAACTGTAGTGTTTGGCGACTTGAAAATGATTCCTAGATTCATGTTCTGTATGCAGCATAATAATATGCTTCTTCTACAAGGGCAAATTATTTTCTAGTCAGCAATATTGGCACATCTGACCAGATAGTGGTAAAAAGTAGATACAAGGATAAAAAATCTCAAGTCACTGAACCTCCTCCAGATATGAAAGATAGATACACACTTCAGCAAGAACAAATATGTTGTAAAATAAAAGGGGCCTGAACGAACCAACAGTATCCAGAGCTCTGAGAACTAGATAGAAAACACAAACCTACAAAAGACGAACGTAAGTTATTAAATATATCAACCATGACAAACTATTTTTCAAAAAAAGAAAACAATTTAAAAATAAAAAAGAGTCACAAATTAAAATAAAAGAAATAAGACCATAGGAAAATTAAGATAGTTAACCATAATCTAGTACTCAATATTGATATATAAACAGATAGATCTAGAGCTGGCATTTATCTTCTCAATCATTTATAGGTCAACATTCACAAGATAAGTCCCGAGCAAAAGCATCATAAAAGCATGAAAGAATTTCATTGTGATGTTTCATAATTTCTTGAGCTATAAATAAGTTTTGTTATATTTATTTTATCAAGAATCATAAATGCACTCAAGTAAAATTAAAGTACAATCACCACAAGGAAATTATCAGTAGATTCACAAGGACATGATTCACTGAGCTTACCATGTTTATGCTATAAAATTTGGGAACATGAAATGGAGGCTGCAAGTCACATGAAAGATGCAATTGATTCATGCAAAAGAATTTAACACCATAATTTTCAGATTGAAACTAAAAGACTAAGAAAGTAAGAAGTTGGTTTGAATCCTTTGTGTTAAGATCAGGCCTTTAGAGGAATAAAGACCAAAAAAATGCCAATTATATAAAGCAACAAAAAATTGACTAATATAACAAGCAAAAAAGTTTAGTAATAAAAAATAAATAATTTGGTTGAGGCCCCCAACTATAATTGCAAATGCTCAAGTATTCCTCTACAATTAAGAAGAAGAAAAAGAAGGTAACTAAATTCTGCATATAGTTATCACAAATGTCACACTGTTTCCTTATACAAAGCCGAGGTAAATATCTAAGCTTAAGCAAGATCAAATCATACCATTTATGGGACAACTCTATCCAATTAAAATAAATAGGCTAGACATAGAACCTTCTATCTCCAGGTTTTATCTCTTGGTCATGTTAAGGAAAAAAATTTTGCATTTCCATTGAAGGCAATAGAAATTTGTACTATCTACACAAGTTTGGCCTAGATAACCTTCATATTTAGGGAAATTTTTTGCGATGTTCACACAATATATTCAAAATCCAGATCTAGTACCCTTCAGAATATCATAAAACATTTCAACAATCAAATAGTGTAAGTTAATCTCCATTAATTTTCAAACTCAAACAAATTTCATATACAACAGAAGCCAATTAACCAACCTATATATAAAAGTACACATCATGAGGAACAAGTGCCTTTCATGAAAAATGCATTAACTTACCAGGCAGATAAAGAAATTAGATGCTAAAGACTTTAGGCAAAATCCATATAATGCAATTATAGGAATTTCATACACCTCTGTATAAACACGAATTGAACCAAGCTGAAGAAACATATTAAATGCCTGAATTTTCTCAAGGATTATCATTATAAGATGGTTTTGTTTCTAATGTTTAACTAAAATAATGCATTCTCTTCTACAATTGTGTTTGCATTTCATAGAAAGTCATTCAAGTTGATTTATGAGCAAGAGCATTTTTCATGGTGCATTTAGAATTCCTGTAGTAGCGAGCATAAGGGTGAGATGTTTTAGCTACAAACATAAGCATGTACGTACATGACTGGACATATGATGCATTCACAAAGAATAGTATAATGCACATAATTATATAGGGTGAACAACAATATAATCCAAACATACAAGCCAAGAGGTAGGAACATCCATATGCATCAACTCAAAGAAAATCTCTAAGCCATCAATAAAGGTTATAAGCTAGATAATGATATGGATCATATTCTCCCACAAATTTGAACCATATGTATTTCAACAAACATAAAGGTGAGAGGTTTTAGCTACAAAAATAAGCATGTATATACATTACCGGATATATAGTATATTGCACATAATTATAAAGGGTGAACAGCAATATACTCCAAACATACAAGACAAGAGGTAGGAAAATCTATATGTAACAACTCAAAACAATCTCTAAGACACTGGAAAAAGTAATTAGCTAGATTATGAAATGGATCAAATTATCTCACAAATTTAAACCATATGTACTTCATTAAACAGAAAAAGGGCAAAAATATCATGCTTATGGAAAAATATATAGAGAACCAAAGATAATGGGAACCAAGTCCTCACATCTTGATATCTTTATCTAACAATCACCCGGTTTTCAGAGAAGATGTAGCATTGCATATGATATGTGCTATTATCAACTTTACAGGGGCAACTGCCTCAACTATAAATTTATTAATTAGTAATGTTTATGTGTAAAGAAAAAAAACTTTGAAATAAGGCTAGAGATTAATATGATAGAATGATGGCCCATGTATTTTTGCATACTAATAACAACAATACTAGTAAATTATAGTGGCATAAATGGGAAAAAGGAACCATAGAATTGTACTTGGCTTCATGAATTGCATACATGAACCTAGTATTATGCCACCTTGCATGCAGCTGCATTTTAGAAATATTCCTTTATTTTAGGCTGCATAGACCTTGTGCTTGGAGGTTGCATAACCGCAACCACATTTTGGAACATTTGCTCGGAGAGAATTAAAAGAAGGGATCCCTGAGGATTGCTGGCATAGTTGCTGGAACTTTTGTTTTCATAGACATGTTCCATACAGAAGAACCACATAGTCAAACTCTGCATTGCTTTAAGTAGTTTAGCACCTAAAATTTGTGATGATATGTTTTCCATTTAGCAAAAAGAGACGAAGTATCGAGTTAGTCTTTGTGATCTTAGTGAAGTTGGCTAAGCGTTGTTCGTGCTGTGTTGATATTACAGTGACTAATGATAATTCTGTCTCAAAAGTAACCAAACACATAAAGTACTAAATTTCAGTACTAGCCTGCAAGTGACAACCCCTAGCTGTGACTAGAGGTTACTTGTAAGAGCATATCACAGAGAAAACAGAAGGAGCGATAAGTTCATTCTAGTTGATTTCAAGGAAACTAATCGAATGATCATTCCCTCTTCTCACGTACGATGCCACTGGAGCCGCTGCTTCCCAGGTATGCTGCTGCTGCTTCTTGTCCTCCTCTTCTTTCTTCTTCTTCCTTCTTCTTCTTCCTCCTCCGCCGCTTCCTCTTATTCCTTATTCCTTCCTCTTTCTTCCTCCTTTGTTCCTCCACCGTCCCTTCCTCTTTTCCCTCTTTTTCTTCCTCGCCAAAACACCGGTACATACCGATATATCATGTGTCTGTATGCCAGAACAAATTGGTACATACTGGTCTGACTGATTGCCGAAATAGGTCCAGTACCCGAAAAGGCAATCATTGCTTAGAACTAAGGTCTGTCATACCGAAGCGTACCGCTAGATTATCGGTACGCGGACCGCCTGGTACCGCTACAGTGCTACAGTATGAAAAATATAAAATTACTCGGTACATTAGGGTGTACCGCTCGGCACATCTCGGTGTACCGGTCGGTACACCCGTACCGTACCGTACCCGGTATGACGGACCTTGCTTAGAACTATGTTAGCCTCATAATCTTGAGCTAGTTCAGAGCTTTTCATTATGTCCTGTGCGGAAGACCTGTCACAGGTAATAATATAAACCAAAATATTTGCTCCTTTCTTCACTCTCCTATTATTATATGCCATCTCTTTAACTATTGTTTGATTCTATCAAATTCTCATTCTAAAGTCCTTGAGTAACTGTAACTGCGACCAGAGCATATCCTATGTCTTTTTAGTTCTGATCCTGATTGATCCTATCTATTTCTCATTCTAAAATCCTTTACTACTACCAGAGAATATCCCATGTTATTACTTCAATGCTTGAATGATCCAATCTATTTCTCATTCTAACATCCTTGAGTAACTGCTACAAGAGAATGCCCTATGTGATCTTTTAGATTCTTGATTGGTCGATCCTATATGTATCATTCTAACATCCTTGAGTAACTGTTATCAGACCAACATCACAAGCAGGCTTATATATCACCGACAGGACAACCTCACGAGAAACCTGAAAAGGGTTCGATGTTGTAGCAGTTCGACATCAGAACATATCCATAAATTAACATGAAAACCAAAAAAGGAGATCCAGCGTGATGGCACATTGACATCCGACATACATCCATAAATATATATTGTAAATCGGCACACGTTTATAGATCAACATCAAATCTGAAAACGATAGGAAATGAGAAGACCGGATTCAGATCTCGTGAGGCAGAAAACAAATCCACAACAAATTGATCTTCAGAGGCAGAAGCCTCCCCGCATATCAAGAGATGGGATACACGATCACACGATGGCAAGAAAACGGAGGATTCACATCCAAAGAAGGGAGGGATCAGGGGAATGGAGGGGGTGGGTAGGGAAAGAAAGGGGCGTACAGCATTGCGAAGCTGCGGGCCGAGCTGCTGGATGACGAGGGCGAAACTGCGGGAGACCTTCTGGAGCATGGAGTAGGAGAAGGCCCAGTGTGGCTCCGCCGGGATCTGGCGCCGTATCCGATCCGCCGCCAGCTTCAGCTTCACCAGCGGGTACACCTCCTCCGGATATGCCACCACCGTCCCCAACATCCCCATCTCTCTCTCTCTCTCTCTCGTGCGTATCGTCGGGGGTTTGAGGGGAATGTATTGCGGACGCAACGCGACGCGACTATCCCGACTATGGGATGGACGGGTCAACAACGCAAACGTAACCAATGACATGGTCCACACGGCCACTAAGTTGATCAGTTTACAAAACATCACAGATTCTATCATGGAATCGATAGTACGATGAGACTGTGTGTTTCCATGACAAAAGCATTTGTAAGTATTAATAAAGATGCTTATATAAGGAATTAAGCTTGATTAAGGTGATCCGTTGGGACATTGGAATTTCTAATTGAGTTTTTTTTATTTTTTTGGTGTATTGTCAGTTTCGTAGTCGAGTACTAGTTTTGCCACAAGTATGAATGGAGCAATACATATTTTTATTCGAATTCGAAATTGTCCCAACTATGGATTATTCTGCATCTGTTGCATAGTTCTAAGATGGTAAGATACTTAGTAGAATTAGCGTCAGATAGTTCGTTTGTCCTATCTAATTATTACTTCTGTACTATTTCTGTTATATGAAGCAGATAGGTGTTGCTCAGAGGAAAGATGATGCAAGTGGGGTCAGACATTATACGAAGGAATTATTCTGAGTATCTTAAATATTATTAGAAATATTTGGTATTATATAAGTTTTTTTTTTTAATTTCTCTACTTATCGTGTGTTTTTAGAAGCTAATCAGGCAGCAAAACAATTAGCACGATATACTAGAGAACGAAAATACAAGTTACATGGGATCATTATTTTTTCTCTCACCCATCTGAGATATTGGTTTCGGATTTCTCGATTTTTGGAAATATCCACTTAACTACTTAATAAAATTTTTATTTGTTTTGAAAAAAATTATAGCTGATGTTCTAAGATGACAACTAGCATCACTTAAAACATGGATAATTCATATTCTAAGATGATGATTTGTAGCGTCATATAAGTATTAGTTCTCTATTTGTTCATAATATAAGTATCAGCTCAAACATGATACTTAGCATCCAATATAAAATGGGTCAGGATCATCTCTAATTATTCGATTTATTTCAACTGTCTCTTACATGTGCATGTTCTTTCATCTGTATAATCATAAATAATAATAAAATTAATAACTTTCAATCTTATAAGCAAATAATTGTATCATAAAAACTACAGTTTACTAATAAATTATTGGACATAAATATATTAATTATATATTTGTATAAATATATTGATATGTTATTATTTATCTTCACCAACAAAATACAAGGCTCACGAAGAATTGCCCACATGGATCTCACATGATTTTATCTTTATCTCTCAAAGCCTTTTGGATAAGTTATAGAGCCGATAAGAAATTATTCATTTTGGATTGATTTTACATAATGTTATCCATTTGAGAGTATATATAACTTTAGGTCTTAGAAAGCTTAGATTCTCGTCTTAATTTTCATTACATATTTTAGTTACCTGACATGTTAGGCTCGAAGCCAACCTAAGTTCAACATCCGATCTTGTCCTAAAGTCAATGTTAGGAAGTGAGAGAGCTCAATAAAAGATTATACAAAAGATAAAAACTATGTCATGAGTACGAGACGTATTCGATGAGTTAGTAGAGTAAATAAGATATTTAAATTATTAGATATAGTCTAAGGAGAGCACCAAAGGCCTTTTTATAAGAATCTCGAGTAATCAAAAGCTAAGTGGGAAGGTAAGCCATAGGATAATTATGTAAATGCATCGGTTTTTATTTCATTATAAACACACTCGTCAAACTATTGAGCATTATAGTCATCGCATGTAGATTTATGTTAATGAAACGAGAGACGTTTGGTTGATGTGTCAAGAATCACTAGATGTCGAATGTGACATCAAGTTGGTACCGATGTGTACATGATATTTGACTAACATGTGGGACTAATGAGATACAGGCCATGATAGGAGGCTGAGTTATCTATAAATGAATGGTTAAATGTTGCAAGCATACAAAAACAATTTAGCTCGTCATTATCAAAAACAAATTTGAATCATGGTCGTCTTCAGGACTACCCAATAGTATCCAGCTGTACAATTAAAAAAGATCAAACCGTTGGAATAACCTTCCTTTTCTTTTCATTTTTTATTTTAGGTTTCACATAAGCAAGAGGTTTGATCCGGTCAACAATATCATAATTTACCATGAATACATTTTATAGATACTAACAACACATAAAGATTGACAATAAATTAAGAAATTATATATTTTTGTGTAAGCATAAACTACAATAATGAAAAAAAATTAATATCAAAATAAATCATCAAATATCATAGATTAAAAATAAATTATGTGTACCTCTCGAGATAGAATAAAATACCTTGGATGTGAAGAAACATTATCGATCGATTTATAGGAAGTAGCATTTTAATTCTACCAAAAAAGAAAAAAAGAAAGGAAGATGATTAGATCTCTAGGAGGTCCTATCATTATATAGATAAAAGTAAAGGGTTTATAAAAAATAATCAAGAGAGTTTGATAAGAATCTAATTAGGACTTTAATATATTTTATCTTAATTTAATTAGATTATATAATCTAACATATTATACTCATGGGTCTTTTTCCTAAATTTTTGCTACTCCAAATACAATAGCAAATCCATCAGTACCAATTGTCATAATCAAATATAAAGTTACTTAACACATAAATGTGTTGAATTTATCGGATAAAACTAGGTTTATCTTAGCTAAACTTATCTTTATTATATTAGCTAATTCATGAGGCATTCTTACCATAGTCCATAAAGAATCAGCTCAGAGTACAACTTCACACAAGTCGAAAGGATCTATAAAATAAAAAATTAATTAATTTTAAAAGCGATTGATGGATAAGTCCCGACCAATAAAAGTGTAACGCTTAAAAAAAAATAATAAACATTTTAAAGGCAAGCAGAATAGATAAAATTTGGATGTCGATGGTCAATTTAGAAAACTTGAGTGTGTGCATAGATCGTGCGTAAGCTTGCCAAATGACCCCATGCCTAGTTAATCTATCGTTGATAGATTTGTAACTATTTTTTTTTACTATTTAAAGTCCTTCTATTTTTGTTATCCTCAAAGTATTTGTTGTTACTCGAGTGTTCTAAGGCATTAGGACTTTTGATCACTCGTCTTTCGAATTAATTAATTTTTTATTTTATATATTCTTTTTCGATCTATGCAGGTTGCACTTAAGTTATTTCTTTGTGGAAGACTTTGGCAACTATAAGGTAAAGAAGACAGTAACACCACCATCTCATAGCCCTTAATTATTAACCATGAAAGTAAAACCTGTTTTTATCATTTATCCTATAAAAATGAAAAAAATTTCTAACTTCCTTGATAGCAACTGTTAGCTTCAAGAAGACAGTAATAACTCCCTCTCACAGAGCTTGATCATGAAAGTTTATTCTAACAGTTTGACAACCAAAGTCAGTCAAATATGAGTCTATCTGATCAGATTTTTAGAAATGATTGCATGTACAAAACACCCACTTGATGAATCTATCATGAATAACACCCACTTGAGGCGAGTTTCGCAGCTAGCCAGCAGTGACAGAGTTAGTAGCACTTAAGTCAACATAAATAAAAGAAATAATAGATTTAGACTTACTAGCATAACATCCCAACGAGCAAAAAGTCTTCTTGATACATACAAGAGATGGTTCAACTAGCATTTAAAAGACGCAAAAAAACAAAAAGGTTGCAAATTCATAAATCAGAATAAGTCAAACAACAGGGTAGGTTCTTAGAACACATACTACATACATAGATCTTTGCTTTTGGCCACATCGTAGGAAAAAAATTAATTCCATTTGATATGATGAGAGTATTGTTGATATTGTGAACAATAAACAAGTATGATAAGAATATTATAGTCTTTAAGGCTTATGTTATTCTATCCCAGTTTTCTAACAGTAATCCTCTTTTTGGTTTGGTGACGTAAATGGTGTATTACCTGAATTAACACGAAAATTGTGACTATTTTAACCCACAATTAACTCTCCTTTTGCGGGATTATTAATACCAGACCACAATTAACGCAGCTCAGAAACTTGGGCTACCTTAGGAAGATGAAAGCCTAACAGGGATGTTATATTTGGTTCGGTCGGGCCTCTTTATTTGGGTGAGGCCCAGGCGCGCCTAAACCTTATCGATTTGGGCTTCAGTTGATTTCGGTTCGGTCGGACCATGTTGAGCCCCCATCGCTCCCCCGCGCGCGCGGCGCGACCCCTGCAAAACCTAATCCGTCCAATCGGCAATCCTCGTCCTGCAAAGGCGAACGGTGGCCAGCGATCGGCATCCGTGCGCAAGGCAGCCCTCCGGCGATTCCTACCGGCTCGCGAACGGTACCTCCTCTTTCTTCTCTCTCCGGAAATGTGCCTCCCGCCTCTCCTTTCTCCTCTTCCTCCGCTGCCGCCATCCGATAGCCCGCCTCCCGCCTCCCTCCTCCCCTCCTCCTCCTCCTCCTCCTCCTCCTCCGTGCTTCTTTCCTCCTCTCCTTCCCTCCCACTGTCGCTCTCCCGCCTCGTCGTCGTCGTCGTCCTCCTCCTCCGTGCTTCTCCCCCGACAGCCCTCTGCTGCGATCAGTCCGTTGCTGAAATCCTCACCCCCTCTCTCTGCTTCTCCGCACCATAGCCGCCGAGCCTCCCTTTTAGACGGAGCCTGCCCGACAGCTTCCCTCCCTCAACCACCTGAACCGTCCTCATTGTCTCTGTCTGCTTCTTCCCTCCTCAGCTTCTCTCTCCCCGACAGCTCCATTTGGCCTCCTCGTAATAATAATAATTATTAATAATAGTTAATCTTTGTTGATAATGACTTATGAATTGTTTTATTGACCGAATTTGTTATTGCTAATATTCTTGAGTATATAAGACTATTTCCGTTCTACGCTGGCTACTTCGGTGGGCCTCTACCACAGGGATCGGTAACCCTAAACCCAATTCGAACTCAATCGCCTCTCGCCTGTCGTGTTCTCCGCTCGTCTTCTCTCTTCCAATCGATTCGTCCAATTAGCTTCAATGCTTCTCACTCTGGAGTTTGGGTATCTTTCTTTCATCTCTACTTCTTGTTTTGGTTTCTATTACTTGGTCTCATCTCATCCTTTTCCCAATTTGCTTCGCTTTTAGCGGCGGCCTGGAGCTCCTTTGCCAATCCACTAAGATCCACAGCGTAGATGTGAAACCAAAGCCCGGAGAGGACAAGGTACGAATCTATCATTTCGCTGCCTTCATTTTAACATCATTATAGCTCGTGATCTTGTGGGTGGCGTAACTCGCAGCTAACGATGCGTGATCTATTGGTTTGGGTCGAGTCGAATTTGATCAAGGAACGGCCAGAGATGTTTATGAAAGGAGACTCGGTGTAAGTTTTTCTGTTAGATGAGAAAAATCCAATCTTGATGATGTGATTGTGTAAAGTTAGGGTTGCGTTGTCTTCGTTTCTTGAGTTAGTGAGTAGTGTTTGGTTGTTCGGTGTGTAGGAGACCAGGTGTGCTGGTACTCATAAACGATTGTGACTGGGAACTATGCGGCAGCCTCGACACTGAGCTGGAGGAAAAGGATAATGTGGTCTTTATTTCTACCTTGCATGGTGGTTAGCATCAGTTTGCAGGGTGACAACATCTGTTGATTGGAAAGAGTTAATCCATAATATGATGCACTTCCTAAAGTCACAGATCGGTCTTGGTACTGAACATATTTCTGAACAGTTAAACATCTGAAATGAATTTATCAGTCTTTACATGTTATCAACTGTTCTCCCATTATTCTGAGCCATGTCGATGATATTTGTGATTGAGTGAATGTTTTTTGTTATAGAAGAGCTCTTTGTACGTGGAAGGTTTTGTCCTTGACAATGTTGATGAGTGATATAGGATAATTATTTTGGAAGTTCTGTATAGGGCTACAGCATTTAGGGTTACTAAAAATGATTTTTAGTTATGCCTATTGGATCTTTAGCAAACTACGAAAAAAGGTGTAGGCAACTGACGAAATATGACTATAATTGTTCAAATTATCTTTTCTAGTCGTTTTAACACTAGTAAAGACAATCACAAAGTGCTGCAGAGACCGAGTAACACTTTTGGAACTATCTTTCACATATTGAGCTCCCTCCCTTCGACTTTACAAAGTCAAACACATCTATACGGAAGACATATATAGCCAACTGGTTGGCAGTACATGTTAGACAATCTTCAAATCTTTTTTGGATACTTTTATTCTACTGATCTGTAGTATGTTTTGGTTTCTCATGATATGGTAGTTACTTGTAATTCCTGTTTTGATCGAGTAATGAATTCTTTTTTTAGAAAGCTATTCACTAGTACTTATGGGAAGAAACATTGATTATATATAATGTATTTGTAGCTCTAAATGCTCAGTTAGAATAATTTGGTAATTGCTTTTCCTGTGTTGGACTACCTGAGGCAATTGTGACTCCTAAAGATGCAAAGTTGTGAGAGATAGATAGATAATAGAACAAGTATCCATTCAATAGATGTTTTACTTGGGGACCACCAAACAAAATTTAATTTTTGCATCTCATTACTCACTTGTCTTTGAGAATTGTTTAGACCTTAGGCTAGTGCTTAGTTTACTTAAAACTTTCAATGTAGTAACTCATTGGACTCCTATGTGAAAAAATGGCAACAAATCTATTTTTATTGATCTTGATAATAAATCTTACAAGGTTAAATTCTTGGTGATTTCTTGGTTTTTATTGTCTGTGGACTAAATTCTCAGTATTTTCTTGTAGTTTAAGTAATTTGCAGTTAGTTAAATGTATAACTATTGCTTCTGTGGTTATCATCTTATCATGCCAATTCAGAATGAATAATCTAAATCTGTTTCTAGTGGAATATGGTAAAATGCTTCCGAGTTACCCTTTTGAATTGCTCTGCTCTTTAAGTTTGCTGACTGCTGATCACAAGAACCACTTAGATACTTTTATGTATGATGGTATATGTTCAGTGTACATAGAATGTGAGTCGAGAGATACAGAAAATAGGTGTCCATTTCTCTTTGTCTTCTTTAGAAAAATTAGAATAGTCCATATTCAATCAATAATGTAGAGAGGATTTCTTCTTTTTGAAATTTTAAAGTAGGAGCATTGTAGTCATAAATGAATTCTTTTGTCACTTAAAATTTCTAATGAAGGGAATTCTTTTACTCACTTAAATTTTCTAATGGAGGGTCATGTACACCTCATCTCCCCTTTCGATGTAGTTTATCCCTTTTCCTTAGTTTGCATGTAATTAGTATCTCAGACACTTCCAAGAATGTAACCTTGGGTTAGAATGCTTGGGATGGGAGGTTTTTTTTCTTCTGCAGAATCTACATAGAATTCTGTTCTATGTCAAGTTCTATATCAGAACATCTCAACCTTCTTTTTTCTTATTAATTGAACATGCTAGGTGCAGCTTTTGGTACCTTTGTTGTTGTTAGAAGTCACTCCCCTGATAACGAAGATAAATGGCACAAGAGGAGAGAGTAGTTGATCAATTTCCACGAGAGAGAGTAGATGGCCAGTTTCGCATGTTAGCACAAGAAGAAAGAGTAGATGATCAATTTCGCATGTTAGAGAATTGTCATGTTTTCACGTATCCCTTGGTGCTAGTGAATATGCTTTTAGCATAATGGGCATGTAATAGATCCCATTGTAATTTTGAATATGAAATTTAAAGGGATCAAATAGAAAATAATACTTGGAAGCATATAATTACAATGAAATATATGATCAATTAATATTTATCATATTTGAAAAAGAGTCTATAAAAATTGTTTGATCCTTATATTTTGATGTATATATACAAATGATCCTCGCATTAGCTGTGGTCTAAGCTCTGTAATGTGTACGAGTCACTATCCAACCTCAAAAAGCAAGCAACACTTGATTGTTATTTCTTTTTCTGGGAGCTTGAACTATGTAATTACAGTACTTTGCATCATCACAAACATGTTATCAAATGAAGAATAGTTTCATGGTATCTCGGCCGCGATATGTGTGTGGACATAATGGGACAACCTGAATTTAACTTGAAAATTTTGTGATAAGTTGATTGTCGGCTAAGCCCTTTCTAGATTGGAAATAAGCATTATGCTATATTAGATCTCTTATCTTATATATAAACATGTGATTTTTTGAGTAATAGATATTTTTCTTGAATATGATTTTTCATCAAAGCATGAATATTATTGAAGTTTGACATACAATAAAATAGTTCACGAATACGACAATCCAACAAGTCTAATGAATGTTATATGGATGTTCATCTCTACATTTTGGAACAATCAAAATATACAAGGATCTAAAAAAACATTACTGATGGCCAATAACGAAAAAAAAAAAAGATTTAATTTGTTAAAAAGTTTTTTACATGTTAATAAATCAAAATCGAATATCAGAGATCAATAAAAACTTTGAAACCATTAAATATCTTAATATAAATGAGAAAAGGTATGTATGATGTGCTAATATACATAATATCAAATAGGTTATTTTACTATATGAATTATTTTACTTATGACAAGAATATGCATTAATAACTTTTGACAGTATTATAGCTAGTGCCTTAAAACCCTTTGATATTGTGGTATCAATTTAGGAATACTCTAAAGTGATCTTTGATATCTCTTAGGCCATGATAGTCTACAATAATCATGTGAGTCAATCAGGTTCAACTTATTACATATCATTATAAGTTAGTTAAGTCAATATAAAATCAAATAATGTTAAACGCTTCGTATCCTCAATAGTTTCTTCTTAGGCATTCATTCGGTTCTTTGAACTTTTTACGAAAGAATGGAATAAAAGAATTGACGATAAATTATCTCTAAGCTAAAAATAACTTATAATAAATCTTAATGAATCTTAAAATCATAAAGTTTCGTCTTAACAACTTGGATGCCAAGAGTTCGAGTTTCAAAGATGTCACTTCTTTTTGCATTGCTAGAATATAAGTTGTGAGGTAATAATAGTGATTGATATAGGCTCATGATACCCACTATCGGTCTCAAACTGGCTTTTCAACAAATGATTTAATTTGTTAAAAAGTTTTTTACATGTTAATAAATCAAAATCGAATATCAGAGACCAATAAAAACTTTGAAACCATTGCAAATACCTTAATATAAATGAGAAGAGGTACTCTATGATGTGCTAATATCCATAGTATCAAACATATTAATTTACTATATAAATTATTTTACTTATGCCAAGAATTTGCATTAGTGGCTTTTGACAATATTATAGCTAGTGTCTTAAAGCCCTTCGATATCGTGGCATCAATCTAGGAATACTCTAAAGTGATCTTTGACATCTCTCAGGCCATGATAGTCTACAATAACCATGCGAGTCAATTAGGTTCAACTTATTACGTATTATTATAAGTTAGTTAAGTCACTATAAAATCAAATAATGTTAAACATTTCATATCCTCAATACCTTAGTCATTTATTTGGTTCTATGGACTTTTAACGAAAGAATGAAATAAAAGAATTGACGATAAATTATCTCTAAGTTAAAGATGACTTATAATAAATTTTAATGAATCTTAAAACCATAAAATTTCGTCTTAACAACTTAGATGCCAAGAGTCCGATTTCCAAAGATGACCTTTCTTTTTGCATTACTAGAGTATTAGTTGTGAGATAATAATAATGATTGATATGGGCCCATGGCACCCACTATCTGTCATCTACTCTTAGGATATATATGCTTGTCTCAAACTGGCTTTTCAACAAATGATTTAATTTGTTGAAAAGTTTTTTACATGTTAATAAATCAAAATCGAATATCAGAGACCAATAAAAACTTTGAAACCATTGCAAATACCTTAATATAAATGAGAAGAGGTACTCTATGATGTGCTAATATCCATAATATCAAATAGATTCTTTTTCTATATAAATTATTTTACTTATGATAAGAATTTGCATTAGTAGCTTTTAACACTATTATAGCTAGTGCCTTAAAGCCCTTTGATATCGTGGCATCAATCTAGGAATACTCCAAAGTGATCTTTGACATCTCTTAGGCCATGATAGCCTATAATAACCATGTGAGTCAATCAGATTCAACTTACTACGTATCATTATCAGTTAGTTAAGTCACTATAAAATCAAATAATGTTAAACACTTCATATCCTCAATATTTTCTTCTTCAAGCATTCATTCGGTGCTATGGACTTTCCATGGAAGAATGAAATAAAAAAATTGACAATAAATTATCTCTAAGCTAAAGATGGCTTATAATAAATCTTAATGAATCTTAAAACCATAATGTTTCGTCTTAACAACTTAGATGCTTAGAGTCCGATTTCCATAGATGTCCTTTCTTTTTGCATTGTGAGAGTATAAGTTGTGAGGTAATAATAGTGATTGATATTGGCTCATGGCACCCACTATCTGTTATCTACTCTTAGGATATATATGCTTGTCTCAAACTGGTTTTTCAACAAATGATTTAATTTGTTGAAAAGTTTTTTACATGTTAATAAATCAAAATCGAATATCAGAGACCAATAAAAACTTTGAAACCATTGCAAATACCTTAATATAAATGAGAAGAGGTACTCTATGATGTGCTAATATCCATAGTATCAAATAGATTATTTTATTATATAAATTATTTTACTTATGATAAGAATATGCATTAGTGGCTTTTGACAGTATTATAGCTAGTGCCTTAAAGCCCTTTGATATTGTGGTATCAATCTAGGAATACTCTAAAGTGATCTTTGACATCTCTTAGGCCATGATAGCCTACAATAACCATGTGAGTCAATTAGATTCAACTTACTACGTATCATTATTAGTTAGTTAAGTCACTATAAAATCAAATAATGTTAAACACTTCACATCCTAAATATTTTCTTCTTCAAGCATTCATTCGGTTCTATGGACTTTCCACGGAAGAATGAAATAAAAAAATTGATGATAAATTATCTCTAAGCTAAAGATGGCTTATAATAAATCTTAATGAATCTTAAAACCATAATGTTTCGTCTTAACAACTTGGATTCCTAGAGTTCGATTTCCATAGATGTCCTTTCTTTTTGCATTGTGAGAGTATAAGTTGTGAGGTAATAATAGTAATTGATATAGGCCCATGGCACCTACTATCTGTCATCTACTCTTAGGATATATATACTTGTCTCAAACTGGCTTTTCAACAAATGATTTAATTTGTTGAAAAGTTTTTTACATGTTAATAAATCAAAATCGAATATCAGAGACTAATAAAAACTTTGAAACCATTGCAAATACCTTAATATAAATGAGAAGAGGTACTCTATGATGTGCTAATATCCATAGTATCAAATAGATTCTTTCACTATATAAATTATTTTACTTATGGTGAGAATATGCATTAGTGGCTTTTGACAGTACTATAGTTAGTGCCTTAAAGCCCTTCGATATTGTGGCATCAATCTAGGAATACTCCAAAGTGATCTTTGATATCTTTTAGACCATGATAACCTACAATAACCATGTGAGTCAATCAAGTTTAACTTATTATGTATCATTATAAGTTAATTAAGTCACTATAAAATCAAATAATTTTAAACACTTCACATCCTCAATATTTTCTTTTTCAAGCATTCATTCGGTTCTATGGACTTTTCACGAAAGAATGAAATAAAAGAATTGACGATAAATTATCTCTAAGCTAAAGATGGCTTATAATAAATCTTAATGAACCTTAAAACCATAATATTTCATCTTAACAACTTGGATGCCTAGAGTCCGATTTCCAAAATGGCATTTCGTTTTGCATTGCTAGAGTATAAGTTGTGAGGTAATAATAGTGATTGATATGGGCTCATGACACCTACTATCTGTCATCTACTCTTTGGATATATATGCTTGTCTCAGATTAGCTTTTCAACAAATGATTTAATTTGTTGAAAAGGTTTTTACATGTTAATATATCAAAATTGAATATCAAAGACCAATAAAACTTTGAAGCCATTGCAAATACCTTAATATAAATGAGAAGAGGTACTCTATGATGTGCTAATATCCACAGTATCAAATAGATTCTTTTACTATATAAATTATTTTACTTATGATAAGAATATGCATTAGTGGCTTTTGACAGTATTATAGCTAGTGCCTTAAAGCCCTTCGATATTGTGGCATCAATCTAGGAATACGCCAAAGTGATCTTTGACATCTCTTAGGCCATGATAGCCTACAATAACCATGTGAGTCAACCAGGTTCAACTTATTACGTATTCATTACGTATAAAATCAAATAATGTTAAACACTTCACATCCTCAATATTTTCTTCTTTAGGCATTCATTCAGTTCTATGAACTTTCCACGGAAGAATGAAATAAAAGAATTGACAATAAATTATCTCTAAGCTAAAGATGGCTTATAATAAATCTTAATGAATCTTAAAACCATAATGTTTCGTCTTAACAACTTGGATTCCTAGAGTTCGATTTCCATAGATGTCCTTTCTTTTTGCATTG
>LVTN01000871.1:2380-16469 GCA_001649415.1 Musa itinerans | reverse complement strand
CCATCTACTCTTAGGATATATATGCTTGTCTCAAACTGGCTTTTCAATAAATGATTTAATTTGTTGAAAAGTTTTTTACATGTTAATAAATCAAAATCGAATATCAGAGACCAATAAAAACTTTGAAACCATTGCAAATACCTTAATATAAATGAGAAGAGGTATTCTATGATGTGCTAATATCCACAGTATCAAATAGATTCTTTTACTATATAAATTATTTTACTTATGATAAGAATTTGCATTAGTAGCTTTTAACACTATTATAGCTAGTGCCTTAAAGCCCTTTGATATCGTGGCATCAATCTAGGAATACTCCAAAGTGATCTTTGACATCTCTTAGGCCATGATAACCTACAGAAACCATGTGAGTCAATAAGGTTCAACTTATTACGTATTCATTACGTGTAAAATCAAATAATGTTAAACACTTCACATCCTCAATATTTTCTTCTTTAGGCATTCATTCAGTTCTATGAACTTTCCACGGAAGAATGAAATAAAAGAATTGACAATAAATTATCTCTAAGCTAAAGATGGCTTATAATAAATCTTAAAACCATAAAGTTTCATCTTAACAACTTGGATACATAGAGTCCGATTTCAATAGATATCATTTCTTTTTGCATTGCGAGAGTATAAGTTGTGAGGTAATAATAGTGATTGATATGGGCTCATGGCACCCACTATCTACCATCTACTCTTAGGATATATATGCTTGTCTCAAACTGGCTTTTCAATAAATGATTTAATTTGTTGAAAAGTTTTTTACATGTTAACAAATCAAAATCGAATATCAGAGACCAATAAAAATTTTGAAACCATTACAAATACCTTAATATAAATGAGAAGAGGTACTCTATGATGTGCTAATATCCATAGTATCAAATAGATTATTTTATTATATAAATTATTTTACTTATGATAAGAATATGCATTAGTGGCTTTTGACAGTATTATAGCTAGTGCCTTAAAGCTCTTCGATATTGTGGCATCAATCTAGGAATACTCCAAAGTGATCTTTGACATCTCTTAGGCCATGATAGCCTACAATAACCATGTGAGTCAACCAGGTTCAACGTATTATGTATCATTATAAGTTAAGTCACTATAAAATTAAATAATGTTAAACACTTCACATCTGTAATATTTTCTTCTTCAGGCATTCATTTGGTTCTATGGACTTTTCACGAAAGAATGAAATAAAAGAATTGACGATAAATTATCTCTAAGCTAAAGATGACTTACAATAAATCTTAATGAATCTTAAAACCATAAAATTTTATCTTAACAACTTGGATGCCAAGAGTCTTATTTCCAAAGATGGCCTTTCTTTTTGCTTTGCTAGAGTATAAATTGTGAGATAATACTAACGATTGATATGGGCTCATGGCACTCACTATCTGCCATCTACTCTCAGGATATATATGCTTGTCTCAAACTAGCTTTTCAAAACGTACTTATTGAAGAATAAGGCTAGAGAAGGAATGATAACTGAAAATTTCTTTTCTCTAGATAATAATTTATGTTGACAAAACATAATAAAATTAGGAAAATATTAAATGATGATAATTCTATATTAGTTGAAAATATTTAGTATAAGTAGTTGTTTGTTAGGAAGTAATATATTTAGGTATCAGACATATTTATCTAGAGTACTAACGGGAGGGGAGCTGCTTGGATCCTTACATGCCTAGATAGAGTATATGCTAACCATGTCTTGAGTTTGTGTTTCTCTAATTCTGTTGTCCATCACTTGTGTAGGATTGCTTCTGATCGTACTCCTTTATTGATTAGTATCAATTGTGGCCAACAAGCCTATGGGAGATGTTTCACCTTTAAACTCCACTGGCTCAAGTACAGTGTGGTTAAGGAGTTGGTGAAATAAATTTAACAGGACGATATTGAATTTTCTGATCTGAGGAGTATGGTGAGTGAGAAACTGAATAAAGTGGGGTTAGCTCTAGGTAGGTAGAATAGGAAGGGAGGAGGCAACCCTAATCGTGCCTCTCATGAGACTTAGAAAGGAATCAATGAGCTTGAGTACAAAGAAAGTGCGGGATCATATATGAGGAGATCATCACTCTTCAAAGTGTTTATAATAAAATGGAAGCTTTATTAAACCATCAACAACACCACCTCTTCTGGTGGAACAAAGCCAAGACCACTTGGCTTGAGGGTGGGGATAAGAAGAACACAGTATTTTTCACTCATTAGGAATAGGAACTGTAGGAATTTGAACACTAGGTTTCTTATCAAAAGAATATTATTGTATTTTGTTAGGTGGTATGACAACCTTTGCAACTAGAATGGATGTTGACTGGAGTCAATACCCCGTGCCCAATCAGGTTGATTCTGCTATGGCTGAAAACTTGATGAAACCCTTCACTTATGAAGAGATTCGTGTACCGGTTCTTGCTTAAGACATTTCTTTTTTTCCAAGAGAAGTGTACTACCATACCAGTATCCTAGGATAAGACTTATTTGGTTTTATCCCTGAGAAGCCCCAAAGCACTAAGGTGGATAAATTTATACATATTGTCCTATGCAACGTTATCTACAAAATCCTTTCTAAAATACTAGCTAATAGGATTAAACCTCTCTTAAATGAGCTGATAAACCAGTTTCGATCAGCTTTTGTGGCTGGTAGAAATATTCATGATAATATTATTATTATATTTAATGAGTTAGCCTATACTATGTCTAAATCTTAAGAGTAAGATGCCCTTTGACTTTGTTTAAACTGGACATATCCAAAGCCTATGACAGAATCAGCCGGTCAACTATTTGTCACATCTTGTCTGTGCTTTCCTAAACAATTTTATGGATTGGATCTATGCATGCATCTCCTCGTCATTTTTCTCTTATCTGATAAATGAGGTGCAGTCTGTTTGGTTTAGAAGTTATTGTGGGATTAGATAGGGAGCTCCTATCTCTTCTTTTATCCTTTTATTATTGTCCAACAAAATCTTAGTAATCTGTTCACGAAGGAAGTGGAGGCCAACAGATTCTCACCGATTAACCTTCACCGATTAACCTTCATTGTATAAAGCTATCCCATCTCATGTTTGCTGTTGGTAGTAGCATTTAAATGGAATATTAGGACCTGTCAAACTCTTAAAAGATCAAAAGTTGACTAATTTAGCAATTAATTGACTCAAATATGAAATTTTATTCTACCCCAATTTCAGTAGGCATGAGAGGATTAGAATTTGCCAACTCTTATGGTTCAAGAGGGACAATGGCCTATCAAATATTTGGGTTATGTCATCTTTTATAAAAGATTGGAGGAAAGGTACCAAATTATATTGGTAGACAAAGCGCCTAACGAAGTCCAAAGTTAGTTAGTTCAAGAGCTCTTTTTTTTTTTTCTCAAGAAGGAAGGCAAGGCAATCCTAATAAGTTCGGTGCTCAACGTCATTACCAGTCATATCCTAATGACCACTAAAGTTTCGAAAAGGATTATAAAAAGAGTCAAAAAAAAAATGATGAGGGAATTTTTCTAGAATTAGGAGGAAAACAAAAACAAAATTAACTTTATTGGTTGGCAATACTGTCCCCTCGCCAAAGGAGGAGGGACTGAAGATTAGAGACTTGAGGAAGACTAGAAGCAGCTCGTGTGTCAAGCGGCTTATTTCCCTCCTCAATAATGAGGAGTTGCTTTAGGTAAATGTGCTCATGTAGGCTTTGGCCTTTTGTCTTTTTCAGAATCTAGGGGTGCTCATGGACTCGGAATAACTTGTGCGACCTAGTGGGTGAGGTCCAGTTGGGTTTTAAGAGGTACTTCTAGATTGTGTTTATGTTTTGGTAGTGATGAACCTATATTAGAATATTACACAGATGCAGACATAGCATGTGATATTGATTCTAGAAAGTCTACTTCGGGGTTCTTGATGATATTTGCAGGGGGAGCAGTCTCTTGGCAATCAAAGTTATAGGATTGTGTTGCTCTATCAACCACAAAAGCAGAATACATAGTAATTACTGAAGCCTGCAAAGAAACTTTATGGATGAAGAGGTTTCTATAGGAATTTGGCTTGAAATAGGAAGGATATACTGTTTACTATGATAATCAAAGTGTCATTCACCTCTCCAAGAATTCAACATATCATTCTAGATCTAAGCATATTGATGTGAGATACCACTGGATTCATGATGTGCTTTAGTTGAAAGAATTACAGTTGAAAAATGTGCATACCAATGAGAATGAATCAGATATGTTGACAAAGTCTTTACCTAAGAAGAAGCTTGAAGCATATAGGCGAAGAGCGGGCTTAGTACAACCCACCATATAAGCTAGAGGGAGAGAATTATTGAGTCTAACCCATATGTGGGCTTGGACAATTTGGACTATAAGTCTAAATCAACAATTAAAAGAGAAAGATGTATGATAGGGCTGTGAACGAGAGAGAGAGCAGCGAGCGTGCAGCGAGCAGCGACGACGCACGGTGAGAGAAAACGCATAGAAAGAAAAGAAGAGAAGAAAAATTAGGATCTTGAGTTTTCTACTTGACGATCAGATCTACAGTTTACCCTCTCTGAGGTACTTTCCTACTATACGCACTTTGTGAGACCTAAAATTATCTTATGATGAGATCCATCTATATGATGAAGATATGTTATTCTTGAGCCAACATATATGATCTTGATGTTATTGTGATCCTCTTGCTATTCTAGAGAAGACTTATTGTAAACATGTTATCATTACTATTGATAGTGGAAGTTTGAGGTGGACTAAGGTCATGTGGTTTTTCCCGTATTGGATTTTTCATGTTAAAAATTTGGTCTCACTATGTGATTGATTTATTGCTCTATTGTTTATGTTGTTCTGATTGATATTTGCATTTTGATATATTTGCATTTTGATATTAAGTTGATATTTTGACGAGGAATCCATTTGATACACAAAGAGGAAAAAAAATTATTCCACTTTTAACATGTTTTTCCCAACAATAGTGTCATGAGATATTGAATGTTGGTTTTCATCCTAAGTTATCCAAGAGAATTGTAGGAATCTACTTGGCTAGGAATCCCGACGATGACACATGGGTTTGGGCTTCAACTCCCAATGGTTGAGATGGAGTGTTCAACCTAGATAGGATAATTGATTTGGCTGGGAGGTGATATGAAAAATCGATGTTTACCCAAAGATCAAGATATTCTTATGGAAACTATGTTGAAATATATTGCCTACATCGGAGTATTTTGCTAGCTTCATGCATTCGCAGGTTCTTATGTGTCCAGTCTGCTAAATCTGTAGTGAATCTGCACAACACGTCTTATTCCAGTGCAGGTTTGCTAGGTTGGTGTGGGGGAGATTTGCTGGAAGCTTCTAGATTGATTTCAGTGACCTGGATAAATTAGTATGATAATAGATGGTTGCTAGAAGAGCAAAGTGCTGCTCCTTTCGATAAGGTAGTCTTTCTTGCAGTTGTGGATAGAAACCCTATTCAGGAGGGTGGTAGCTTACCTACCACCACTTATGACAGCTTAAGGGATCTCTATCTACCTTAGAGGATTGCCCGATCGAGCCTAAATCTAATCCTTCATAATCTGGATGATGATGGCTTCAATATCGAGTGTGATGGATTTTTTCTAATGAACGAATTTTCTAATGCAGGTATTGGATATGTGATCAAGTTATTGGGAGGGGAAGGATTGTTGCTGTAGGATGTGCCGCAGGTAGTGCTATTCAGGTGGAGGGGAATGGCCATTCTGACTGCTTTGCAACGGGTGAAGGTGGAAGGAAGGATGGCAAGGGGGCGAAGGATGGTATGCTCCGATTCTAATAGTTGGATAGATTATGTGAATAATTAAGCTACTGTCTCTTAGTATTTTGTATGCATTGCACAAGCACAGTTCGAGTTTGGTCAGAGAGGTCAGGACCAAGTCTTTTGTGCACATCAAGAGGTTTTGTACTGGAAATGCCCGCCCGTATAGAGTAACTATTTGGAGGTGAGCTCAGGACGCAACTCACTCCTTTTGGACCCTCTGGCTAAAGTTTTAGTTAATAAATGATGCTTTTTTCTTTTTTTTTTTCTTTCAAAATAAAAGGTATCATTCAGATCTTGGGTGAGACTGCCAGAAACTACTGGCTGGAAAAGCTCGGCAACCATCTCCTGAGTTTATGATTGGATCTACAGAAGAGATAAAACCAACGCATTTTCTCAGCTTTATCTAAAATTTTTATATAGTTGTTTAAACTACTAGTTTTTAATATGCTATAAACCTTTAGTTTACGACTTGCAAAATATATGAAAATAAGTTTGTGATTTGTAATGTTTTAGTAAAATATTTATTTTATACTAAGTTTTACTAATATGCAAGTCTTGTCGTTTATTGGGATGTGGTAAACTCATACCCTTAATTTTCAAATGCTTAGTAGTAGTAGCTCGTATACGAATACATTTTTGAAGAATAATTTAATTATATCATGTTTTAAGTGTATAAACATGATTTTAAAATTTTATTTCCAATTTAAGTTTTAAAACCAAAAACTGCATAGGCCAAACGAAGCATAATGCAAGATATGAGAACATCCTCAAGTACAAGAACAACAAACGAATGAGGTTGATATTTGAGGTGGCAGAAGAAATCCCAAACACTATAAAACAGGATATATCGAATGTAACAAATCAAGAAAAATTCTTTCACACACCAAATGCTCCTGAAAACAATAAGCCACAGGATCATCTGTGAAACTTGTGTTTTATGCATTCCTATATTGGTACTCACGATTTACATGAGAAGAGGAGAAAAATTAAAAGTACTAGAGCTGGAGAAGAAAGACTAGAGCTTGTTCACTTGAAAAGAAGCTCAATCCAGAAGAGAGTGCAATGACTGTTCCTTGGTTGGAACCCATACTTGAGATAAGAAAGAGTTGAAAGGTACCCATGAGATTGCCTTGACCAAGTGTTCCATTATAAGCAGCATGTAAAATGCATGTGATTCAATTTTCAGCCTGATAAAAGCTTCACAAAATTGTGGTTTATGTCATCTTATAGGGAGTGATCCGGACAATATGTTGAAAAATACAAACATACAGTTCTAAAAGAAAAAAACAGTTAGATCAACATTACTGCTTACAACTCCACCATCTTGTCAGTGAAAACCTACAATCATAGTATCATGCCATGAAATAGAAAACCAAGATTGGTGGTGTTTAGGTCGGTATTTATCGATTCGACAGTTTCTAAGAAAAATACCCGTACAACTTCTATGTGTCTGCATGCTGGTTTTCCATTCTCACATTGCTTCATCATAGTCGAGGTGCGAAAATGCTCTGAAATAGACAAGAAACAAATAATATTGTTTGATCAGTACAAGATACCAATATAGTATATTCTCAGATATACTTTGAAGGAAAGAAAGGAACCAAAGTTTTCATATATTCCAACCATAACCCTCAAAAATAGGTATATTGTATATTCTTCTCAAGCTCAAAAAATATATACCATTGATATCCTTTCATAAGCAATATCCAGAAGGATGTTTATAATAAAATTTGAGGTTTAGAGGGACATAGAATAAAATTTGATATTTTAAAAGGATAAATCCAATATTTTAAAAGGATGAACCCTGTAATTATCTTGTTTATTAGACCTTAAAATGTAACAAGTCCATAATAGTTCCAGTACCAAGAAAATTACCATTATCCTCACATTTCATATAGGGATAAATGTTTTTCTTAACAACAAATGATGTATCAGTGATCAGAACCGAGTTGGATAATTTATAAAGTTATTATATCACTAATTATCACTTAGAAAGAAATCTCCTTGTTCCAATATGCAGCAAGAAGGATCGGCTGAACTTGAAAATTGCAAGCAGGTTTTTATCAGTCTGCTTTTACTTTGCTTAAAATCCCAGTGGAGCATATTTTTCCTGGTCAAAGTCCACCGTATTTGAACCATACACTATACTTTATCAAGCAAAAGCTTCCCATACCATGTTAACCATGGCAGGAGTCACTGTGATAGGATAAGCTTGTTTTACATTCCTTGAAGATTGAACTCTGCGGCTCACAACTTGGCAAATTTTGTGAGGCTTACATGTTCTAATGGATATTGAGAACTTGGGATCTCCAATTCCCTTTCTTATTCGTGAATTAAGTGAACCTTAATTAATTCTAATGCATTTTATTTAATAAAAAATAAAAAAAAGGTTGTTACATTTTTCATTCTATTATTCCCTATTGAGGATAAATAATTTCATTATTTCTTCAGAAAACAAGCAACAATGCACGAATCAATCATAATTAGTAGTCAAACATCAGTTTATAATGGGACACAAAGAGACATTACCTCGAGCACGTAACGGGCGACCTCCTTGACGCGGCCGAGCAGCGAGAGGCTCCCCCTGCAGGAGTGGACGGTCTGGAACTGGTCGATGCGGAGCTTGCGGGTGATCCAGCCGACCTGGAAGTAGAGGAAGTCGGAGGAGGGGAGGTCGGCCATGATGCCGCCGACGTCGAACCAGACGAGGAAGCGGCGGACCTGGACACCCTCGAGGTTGCCGATGGCGCCGTACCTGAGGACGCCGGACACCTGGGGAGCGTAGTAGACCAGGTACTCGAAGTCGACGTAACATGGGCCGTAGAGGTCCACGACGAAGCGGCCGTTGCTGGCGACGGAAAAGGACTTGACGGTGTCCGGGAGGATGCCCGGCGGCAGGCCGTACTGCGGAAGGAGATCGTATATGGTGGTGCCGTTCGACGGCGACGCCGGGGACTCGACGTCCGCGACGACGATGGAGGGAAGGAAGAGGAGGACGACGTGGAGGAAGAAGGATAGGAGAAGAAGAAGGGAGGAGGAGGAGGACATGGCGGACGGTGTGGGCATGACAGGACGGGGAACCATTTCCTGGGGAAGGGAAGGAGACCGTAATATAAGCAAAAAGAAGAGGGAAACGGGTCGGGTATTGGATCCGACCCGTTATCGATCCGAAACCGATATAGGAAAAGAAATAGGAGAAGGGAATCCAATGAAGAGGAGGGAAAAGACAACATAATCTTGTATGTAAATCTTCAAAATATGCATATTTACATAAACCCTTGTATAAATATAAATACCATAATTTTCTTAAAAAATAATACTCGATAGAAGAAGTATATGATTTTGTGTCATGAAATTTATATGATGAAAATTATAGATGGATTGAGGGCTGTCCATGAAATTATTTTTTCTCGTAAAAAAAGTTTGATAGTATATTCAATAGAATCAAATAGATATTGATCGAATCAAAGAAATTATCCAACCGATTAATGTAGATATTAGATATCATGTTTCGAATAGATTTGAAACAAAGCTTTGAATGATAAAGCTTAAATCATTATCCTTAAAAAGTATATATATATATATATATATATATATACATATATATATATATATAGCTGAAAAATAGTGGTAAACTGGAAGCAAGTCCATTGGACAAGGAATATAAATTAGAATTGCGAACTCAAAATATGTTGTATTATTCGTTTGAATCGTATGAAATCAATCAACCTCGTTGAAATGTAATGGACTCATAGTATCGTTCATTTTAGACACCACCATAAACATGTCCTTAACTTGAGAAGCTAACCAGAGTTGTTCTTTTACTGTTACTATTACAACATGGAAATTTCATCGTCCCTTCAACCTGTGACAGAGACTGGAAATCGATGGCAAGCGGCCGCCCCATTCCCACTGCGGAGAGAGAGAGCGATGGGAAATTGATGGGAAGCATCCGCCCCGTTTCCACGAGAGAGAGAGAGAGAGAGAGAGAGAGAGAAAGAGACTGATTTTGTTCAGACTTGCTCAGTGGGAGCAGCTGGCAAGGACATAAAAGATGAGAAATAATTGGGGGTACGGAGAAGCAGCAGTGCGAGAGTTGCTAATGGACAAAGTCGAGTACTTCAAATGTGACCAGCATGATCGCCAGCGTTTTCATATGCTTCACATCAAAAGGTGAAAGCTTACAAGCTGACATAAATTCCTGCTTGGTTTTTTTGTGTGTTTATTTACCATGATCACGGGAGGGCAGCTATTGAGAATTCAAGTACCTTTCATTTTAATTTTGAATGAATTATAAATAATATTGAGGGAGAAAAGAGTTTCAAAATTAATAATAATAATAATAATAATAATAATAATAATAATAACAACAACATATCATTTATTCACTTTCGAAGAAAACTCATAAATATTTAAAGTATTTTATTAGATCTTGTTCCTAATTCACTAAGAACTGATCTTCTATTTGAAGTCATAATCCTAAGTCCTAATTTTACAAAAAGTTAGAATCTAATTAAGATTCCTTCAAATAATTTAAATCATCTTAGAACTTCAAAATTACTTATGGATAGATTAGAGTTTTGGTCTCTACACAATTAGTCGTTTAGATTGAAAACATGGGTACTTCATCAATTCTCATTCCTGGTTTTAGAGAGAATGACATCAGATTGAGAATTTTCACTTTTGGATCAATTTAAATTTTTTTAAATTTGAATAACCTTTTAATTTGATTAGTCAGGTCGAACACCTGCATAATTGTTCATGTTAGGTTTAAATGAAATCGATAGATAATGTTGTGGTTTTGGGAAAACAACCTAAATGAAACTTCATTTGATAAATTATAAAGATCTTGATTATTGATTAGGAAGATCATCTTTTTTACTCCCCTTTATAAGAAGAAGAAGATCTACATAAATTTTTTTTTTTCGTATTATATTTTAATATTGAGAAGGAAACTCTAAAAGTAGACTATGTGGATGGAGAGAGTACCTTTTCTTTCTTTTCTCTTCAGTGGTGTGGTTAGGGGGATATGCAATGTCCAAATGTGGCGGCTATCTATTCTGTCGATATTTCCATGTGATTGATGGATCGATAGTGATACCTAATAGTAAGGAATTAATATTTTAGAGGACATTAGGATAAGAACCGTAATATTATATTACTAGTTCCATCCCTATAGTATGATTAAATTAGGATGTCATATTTTTATTTTATTATTATCATCAATAAGAGTACAATAAAAAAAGATAATTTTAAAATTAAAATATACTAACTTACTAAATAAAATATTAAAGTTTCTTATGTATATACATAATTATAATATCTAACTAAATAAAAACACAAACATAATATGTCTAGAATTTATTAAAAAAAAATATCCATAAGTAGATTTGCATATGCTAACTTCTTTACTTAATCTCAATCACTTGGGTGAAGTACTATTATCGTTACATCTAAAGTGAGTAATAACTTAGTAATCTTATAGTTTTATTTAGGTGAGCATGTATTATATAATATATATCATATTTTAAAATCATCAATATACGATAATTAACGGTAAGCACCTTATCCTATAACTTCTTTACCAAGCATAATTCTACAACATAGTATATGTAAAATAAAAAATTAAAATTCTATGTCAAAATAATTAAAAATATTTATATGCATATGTAAGAAACATAGTAATTTCATAAACTTCTATACTCATATCATAACATATATGTATACTCTCATACAATACATCATCGTAATATGTGTATTTCCACACTACACGTCGTAGCATATATGTGCATTGCACATCATAATATATCTGTGCACTCCCATACTATACATTGTAGAAAACATGTACTCCTATATTGCACATCATCATATATATATGTATACAAGATATTTTTATCATAATTTATATATTTCTATGCTTGCAAAATATATACATTCATATTTAGCTTATGCCTAACTCATCACAATTGTATCTTTAAAACATGTTTTCCAAAATACATTATGAATATAATAATTTATACGATTACTATTTTATAGTGAAAGATTACATTCTTTAATGATCGAGTGTATAAGGGAGTGGTACACCTATCAAATTGACAGTATAGGGTCATGAGATGCCTTAATTAAGAACCTCATTTCTTGAATTATTGATTTATAATAATTCATAGTAAAATTTATAGAAAAAATTTGATAAAATCCTTAATAAAATAGACTATACTTAACCTAAAAATTAATCTAAATTTTATTACTAATTTTTTAATAATTAATTCTATAATCAAATGAACTAGTTAGCATCATTCAAACCATCGCATAATTCTACGAAGAAATTTTGCTTCACTATTTAAGCTAACAAAAAAATCTTGCATTATCATAAAATTTTGTAGAAAACTAGGTGACATATAGTACTAAATGCATACTAAATTTTAGCATAAAATAAAATCATTTGAAGGCTAAACTACTCTCCTAAGTTAACTATTAATACATATTATATTTTGTTGAAACTTGGTTCAAACTATCTAAACTTATAAACTTTATATCTTAGTATATAGAAATAATATTCACTCAATTCTAAATCTTACAAAATCCTAAGGGAATATTATATGATATATCAAAAGGATAGCCTAACCATACCCTTATAGGATCAATTCATCTTGAATAAAATATTTTCTTAGAAAATAAGGAATTCTAAATATCCTAAATTATGACAATTATAACTTATGCATATTGAATCTTGAATTTTGATGATGAAACCAATTAATAAGTGTTTATGATTTAATCTACATTTTGTGTGACGCAAGAAGCTTCGATCAGGATAAAACAATTAAAGTAAGAAGAATTAAAATATGTCAGAAGATTGGACGTCAAGCCGAAGGATCGATCGATGTATAAATAGAAGGCTTCGGACCATGGTTTCGGGCATCGGGCCAAGAAGAGCAGATATTGCGCTAAGGATATCAGAGTTGCTAAGGTCAACTGGCCGATTGGGCAATAGGGCGCGAGAGAGGACGATGCGTCGAAGAATCAGACGAAGCATCGATGGACCAATGGCATGCCGGACAACATGATTCATGCTTAGTAATAATTGTCTAGATCGAAGTATATTTTTATATGTGCAAGATTAACTACGATAGCAAGGCATAAAGCAAAATGAAGTCCCAAAGTTTATAACACGATTTCGTTGGGAGTTCGTCAGAAATCCAAACGTTCGTCGGAAGTTCTATCGAAATTGACCGAGAAGTCCAGGAGCTTACTAGAGAAGCTCATCGAAACTCGCCAAGAAGATCATCGTGAACTCCAAGAGCTTGCTAGGAGTTTGCTGGAACATTGCCGAGAGATCGTCGGAAGTTCACCGAAAGAAACCTAGACTTACAAACTTGTTTAGTGTCTTAAATTTCGTAGTTAGCACATAATTGGGATTGGAATTGAGCCAACCCAATTATGGGCCAGTTAGGCCCATGTAAGGACTGTGTTGGCCCAATGAAAGGCCTAAATAGTGACCCAAGAGGTGGCACCATCGTGGCATAGTCTCCGAGACCGTGTCAGGCAATGGTACCACTCAAACACAATCTCCGACTGACTAGTAGGCGGTGGTACCACCCAGTGCAGTGTCAGTGTTAGATTGACACTAGCGGTAGTACCGCATAGCATAGGCGGTGGTACTACCCGTACCCGGGAGACTTGGGATGAGGTATTTTTAGGCTCCAAGTTTGAATCAACTTGAGGCCTATAAATACTCCTCTCATCCCTAGTTAAATAATACATAATTGAGAGTAAAAAGGAAAGAAAACTTTGTTGTAATTGTATGTGAAACTCCTTTCAAAGTTCTAAGTGTTATAATAGTTTGAGAGAGGAGAAGTGGGGGTGTAAGGGTTATCTCCTAAACCCGGTAAAAGGAGAAAAAGCTGTAAAAGGTGATTGATCTTTGCCTATTGAAGGAAGACCGATAGTGGATACCGATAGCCTCATCGAAAGAGGAATCAGCGAAGTGGATGTAGGTCACGACGACCGAACCACTATAAAATTTGGTTTGCATTTACTTCTTGTAATTTACTTTAATTGCAAACTGAATCTTTACTTGCCTACTGCTTTCACTTCATATACAAATGAGATTTCAAGTTATCTTCCAAGTTCGATTTTTATTGTACGAAAAGATTTTCAGAACCGACATAGTTTTTATCGCTGCTCTAATTCACTCCCTCTCTTAATGCCGACTCGTTTCTAACAATTGGTATCAGAGCCACATTTTTCTCATTTGGTTTAACATCCAAGAGAAATGGCTCTTTTCGGCTTTCAAGAGGGACTTTCTCTCATTCGTT
>LVTN01000870.1:67666-128167 GCA_001649415.1 Musa itinerans | reverse complement strand
AGTTCTCAGACATCATCACTTCACTAGTCCCCTCCGGAGTCTTAGATTGGTGTACTAATTCTGAGATTGATTCAAGTTTCTGGCATGCCTCTTCTATGTTGTCAGCTACTGTGCTCTCTTTTGTGTAACTGGCTTCTTCAATCTGTTCTTTGCATTTGAAGTCCAGGACTATTTCTTGGTTATTGTTTACAGCTTGTATGTGTTGCCCGACCAAGTCGTCTGTGTCAGGTACATCACTAATGCTATTGTTCATGTCTTTGTCATTGTCTCTTGTGGGTTCCTTGTTGATGTTTACATGGATGATATCAGATATCTGCTTAAAAGAAAATAACTTTACTAAAATGTCCGGTTGGAGTCATATTTTAATACTCATTAATGGCCAATCTTTCTGTTGACAGAGAAAGGTGAAGTTCATAAATTTTGACTTCTTCAATAAAGATTCGGTGCTATCTTACACTTGATAGCACTGGAATAAGCTGGATTTTATGCTTATTCAAGCAGCTAGAACAGTAGTTTAGAGTTTTTAAATTATAAGAGTTGCTAAGTAGTATGACCTGAACTGTAAGGAACAAAGCCTATCGAGTAAATAATTTTGAGCTAAATTTATGTATAACAAGGTAGTAGTAAGCCAAAGACTATACCAATATCAAATTATATCTTATCATGTAATTTGTATATGGTTGCAATTTGCTGGGCAAAATGTTGGACATGCAGGGCAAAGAGGTAGAGACTTGAGACTGCCAGAAAAATATCTATGTATTGAGTGAGATATAAGTTCAGTTTGTCATCTTAAATGAGCTTATTTTTATTTTCTTTTTAGTGCAAACTGGTGGAAGATTTAGTCCACCTTTTGGTCCACAAAAAGGAGATAAAATTCTTCTCTGCAAATGATACTAAGAATCTCGTGAGTCCTCTTGTTGTTAACACCTTTGTCATATTTTTTGGAGGATTGAGAATTGAAAAATTAACAAATAAAAGCTGATTGAGTTACAGATTTATTCTCTCATTGATTTCTGATTCTGTTGATCATCAGTATGGTGTTGACTATAGAGGGTGATCCAGTTCATGAAAGGTTTAATCAAGTTTGCCGATCAACTCAATTAGTTGTCAGCTAGTACTGAATTTTTAGTCTAGTCAATTTCACTAGTTGGTAAGTTTAACTCAAAGTTGAGTATGAGACCCTCTAAAATTCTACTAGAATGAGAGGAAATGACATGCTGCTCAAAGAGCTGTATTCATCTTAGAGGGATGACAAGGAAAGTCAAAAGTAGACAACAAAATATGAATATAAGGCTAATAAGTGCAATGTTTTGATACCTTTGCATCTTCATTCTCTCTACTGTCACTCGCTTTTGCAATATTGCTTCCAACTGGTGCTTCTTCTTGGGGTGTCCATATTTTAGCCTTTTCTTCAAAGCTTTCCTCTTGCTGGTTGGGGAGATCCTTTTCCTCAACAAGTTCTCTGGTGGAAGAATTTATTTCTGCAAGGATGGTTGTCTCAAGGACCTCAGCCTCGGTATTCTCATGCTCTTTTTCACTCTTATCATTCTGGTGGACATGATCTAAATAGTCATCCATAGTATTTGGTGGAGAGATTGCACTACTAATTTCTTTAATAGTTTCCTCTCCTCCTTTCAGTTCATCTTTTTTATTGAGCTCTTCACCTTCCTTTTGCTCCTCACCAAAGGTAACTCCTCTTACCTTATATGCCAATTCATCTGTGGAAACAAAATCTTCTATCCTCTTGTTAGCTTCTTTTGTTTCATGTGTATCTTCCAGAGCTACCTCAACTGATGTTTCATCATAAATATTCTTATCAGATTCTTCTAGAATGGCTGCTCCCAAAGTATTTTCTTCCAGAGGATTTTGTGTGAAGGATGAAGAGCCAACTTCCTTTTTCATGTATACTATGCCCTGTGAGTTGGCAAAATTCATAATATTTTTATCAGCAATTGCCTCATGAATTTGTTCTCCTGAAGACATTCTGCATATCTCTTCAACAGTCTCAGATATAGGATCTTGTTCTATCAGATCCATGTTTCTGCACACTTCATGTTTATCATCCTCATGCTTCTCATTTATAACATGTAAAGTTTCTTCAAGTATTTCCCTGGATACTTGTAAAGTATCAGTTTTTCTGTCTGAATTTAATGGCTGTTCGTTCTTCTCGATAAGGTTGTCCATGACCAATTCATACTTGCTGAAATTTTCATCCATTTTATTATCTAAGATACTATCATTCTTTGCTTTTGCAGTTTCATTGTCATGGAACACAACATGTATTTGTGAAGCCTGACAAAAAGGTCAAATTAATAGTTAGGACTATTATGTAAGTTTAAAGAATCCGAATTATATTGTTAAGGGAATGATTTTATAAATTAATTCTGTTATGGAGATCAAAAATGTTTGGAAGTAGATGAGAACCAACCATGTCATTGTGGTTAACATCATTTGTGAAGTTGTGAGTCCCTTCCACTTCTAATTCATTCACTGATTGTTGCATCTTTTCCTCATGTACCAAATCTGGTGCAATCTCGAGGTTCTCAGACTCCATCTTTTCCCGGTTGACATCATCTTTTTTGTTGTCGTCAAAGTCTTTAGTTTGGTTATTCTGTTCTTCAGCAACAGAATTGGAGTCTTCTTGCTTCTTGCAAACTGTTACAGGAATGTCACCTGCAGTCTTCTCTATACCTCCCTCGTCCTTCAAAGTTGCAGTTTCGTTAATGTCAAATGCTTGAGCTTTGTATTAACCAATCTGCAGAGTTTAAAAACAATGGATTTGAAAAGAGCTAACTTTTACCTGAGGTTTATCATCTTTTCTTGAGTTGTCTAACCTAAGCTCTTCAGATTTACCATTTTGGTCTTTGTTCATTGAGTTTGAGATGACTGCAAGGTTCTCAGGCTCCGTACTTTCCTTGTACAGCTGTATATCTACATTGTCTTTGGTGGTAGTTGTTTGCTGAATTAGTTCTTCAGCCACACAGCTTGGGGTTTCTTCAAGTTTTCCGACTGCTGGATCATATACCTTATGCAAGTTTGGGGTGTCATTAGTGGGAGTATCTTTTGCATCCTTTTTCAGGTTATCCTCCTGTGAAGTTTCAGTGTTGTAATATGCATTGACCATTTCAGGGACCTGCTAAAAGTGAGATAACAGATAATTACAAGAATCTCTGATTAAAGTGTGACATTGAAAGATAAATGACATTGCTCATCGTTTCTGTTTATGATATAAAGAATCAGATTGAACCAAAATAGTAGTAGTAGTAGTAGTAGTAGTAGTAGTAAACTAGTAATAATAATAATAATAGTAATAATAATATACGAGATCATCATTTCCTTCTGAGTTCTAAATCAAACACTACTCAAATACTGATCATCATTTCATCATTTCCTTCTGGTTTCTGTTTACTGATTATTTTTTCGGACTCTTTCTACTCAAATACTAAGTCTGAAACCAAGTGTAACTTCTGAAATGTTGCTTTTTTACAGTTATAAACCTGTCTTATGTGTCTATAGTTTAGTAGGTTTGTATGTCAGATGGAAATATTGGAAATTATGATTGTTTGTCACTTTAACATATTTGTGTTGTTCAACTATCTTATTGATATAAAGTTTATCATTGTTGCTAATGATCATTTTTTCATTAGTCATTTCCTATACTGCCATTATTAAGGTCATCTGAGATTTCAAAAATTATGACCAATGACCATAAGATTCAGCCAAGGCCACTTTGGAAATATTGGCACAATGTCAGTTTTCTTTTATAACAACTGAAATAAATTAAGGTTGTTGTGATTTTTGTGTATTATTAATGGTTATTCAACAATATGTCATCTCTAAGGCCATCAGCATATGAAAGATGAGCAGTATAAAACTGGCTATAAGAGATTTCTTTTTCTTCTGATAGGAAGAAATAAATTGATCTAGAAAACAAGCAACAATTACACAAGTGACTCCAGTGATGTTGGAGCTTAAAACAGACAGAAACCATGGTGGAACACTTTCTGTCCAACTATAGTGCAGTGATGATATCTGCCTGAAAGTGAATATCCCTAATCCACAGCTGTTTGGACTAAAAGAACAAGAATAGAACAAAATTACCAGGACACACTATCTCATAACTCATGAGTGTCTAAATTCATGATCCATCATAAGATGATGACAGGTTGACCAGGTAGGGAACTCGAGGTTCTACTGATGTTCATATACAACCCTCTCATAAAAACTTGCTACTATTTGTCAAATCAAGCTCATTATATAATGCTGATATTTGTGTAAATGATATGTGTTCATCATTATGTACTTGTATATGTGATATATCTTAATAGGTGACCAAAATTGTTGATCGGTATCCATTTTTCTCATATCATTCTTCTGTATATAAACCCTGGACAGGCTAGTTACTAGATATACGTTTCTTTCTGAATCACATGGGTCAGTTTTGAGTCTTTTGACATAAACTAGAAGTTATAATACAACAGAAACACTAGCTGTAGCATTATAATGGGGATCTTTCTCCTATTTATTGCCTTTCTATTTTTTTTCTTGCTTGTATTTCTTGTATGTATTTCATGATTTGCTTTCACATGTTTAATATGAATGATGAGAATTATGTATTGCATAATGATATTTTCACCTTTTCATCTTCACAATGTGGTATGCTGCTCAGATCTTCAGTGATTATTCTGGCTATTGATTCCTCAGCTGTTACAACTTCTTCACCCTCTTCCTGTGGTACTTGTGTTTTCTCTGGTGGTTCAGCAGCTGCTTCTTCAATGGAAACACCTATTTTAGACATGATTATTTTCTCGGGGATCTCATTATTGGGAATTTCAAATTTTTCTTGGCACTTATCATCCTCCAGGACATTATCTGGACTATGCTTGGTTAAAGTGCCATGACAGGTATCAATCTGCATATTATCTTCAAAGGTTTGCTTCTCTTGCTTCATTTCATTAAATTCATTATGTTCCTCCGTTCGCTTTTGTTCCTCATCCACATTCATTCTGGCTTCTGCCTCATCTGTCATTATTGCTTCTGCCTCGTTGGTTTCCCCTCCAGAAGCGATCATCTCCATGTCTCTGATTTTCTCTTTCATTTCATGTATAAACTTTTGACCTAACAACCCCAATGATACTTCCATATCATGGCTCTCATTCTGATTTGTCTGTGTAATTTTTGCCTCATCTTGCTCATCTACTTCTTCATTTTGGGCCTGTGACAATTGCATGCCATAATTTACACAGTGTGGCTCCATTTCTTCCTGGGAAATTCCCCTTTCCTGCAACTGATCCTTATTTTGCACAACTTCAGATGTCTCTTGAAGTTCTTCAGCTTTTCTTTCTTCAGTTATTGATTCTATCTTATTTCGTAACTGTGAATAAGGAGAAGCACTAAAGTTCCTTGCATCATTTTCGTCCTCCTTCTGAATCACCGTTTCCTTTTCATTGCTTGTGTGTGTGATTTCTTGATCTTGAACAGTTTTGTCATCGGCAGTTGATGAATGAAGCTCGTTTACAGACACTGGTCCAGGTACATCTTGTCTCACATTTTCTGACTCTGGAACTTTACAGGATTCTTCCAACTTCTTGTCCAGTGAATCTTCAATTTTACCTTCCTTTATAGCTACTTCTTCATTTTCTGTTATTTCCCTTGTGTCAATCTTTTCAGGGCTTGTCATTGCAACTGCACTTTCCTGTTCTCTATTTTCAATTTGATCTTCCAAAGTTCCATGATTTTGAACTTGTTCAGCCTCAGGACTTTCCGTTTTTTCAATTTCATGCATTTTCTCACTCAAAGAAAGATTGTTTTCAGTAGCACTTTCTTCTTTTCTAGCTACTTCTTCATTTTCTGTTATTTCCCTTGTGTCAATCTTTTCAGGGCTTGTCATTGCAACTGCACTTTCCTGTTCTCTATTTTCAATTTGATCTTCCAAAGTTCCATGATTTTGAACTTGTTCAGCCTCAGGACTTTCCGTTTTTTCAATTTCATGCATTTTCTCACTCAAAGAAAGATTGTTTTCAGTAGCACTTTCTTCTTTTCTAGCTACTTCTTCATTTTCTGTTATTTCCCTTGTGTCAATCTTTTCAGGGCTTGTCATTGCAACTGCACTTTCCTGTTCTCTATTTTCAATTTGATCTTCCAAAGTTCCATGATTTTGAACTTGTTCAGCCTCAGGACTTTCCGTTTTTTCAATTTCATGCATTTTCTCACTCAAAGAAAGATTGTTTTCAGTAGCACTTTCTTCTTTTCTAGCTACTTCTTCATTTTCTGTTATTTCCCTTGTGTCAATCTTTTCAGGGCTTGTCATTGCAACTGCACTTTCCTGTTCTCTATTTTCAATTTGATCTTCCAAAGTTCCATGATTTTGAACTTGTTCAGCCTCAGGACTTTCCGTTTTTTCAATTTCATGCATTTTCTCACTCAAAGAAAGATTGTTTTCAGTTGCACTTTCTTCTTTTCTCTCTTGCACTTCATTTTCTCTCTCTTTCTTCACTAAGACTGCACTCTCTAAATCTTCCTTTTTCCCTTCAACAGAGTTATTACCATGTAAATCAACATCTGCATCATTACTGAAAGGAATCTGATCTCTGGAAGGTGCTTCAACAAAAACTTCACCCTGAGATTTATCCAGTATTCCAATAGCAATGGAGTGCAAGTTCTCATTTTTAGCCTTCTCATCGATGGTAATGCCTTCACCTGTTGCTGATTCAGCTCCATAAGTTTGGCTTGGCCCAGTTGTTTGAGAGTAATAAAAAACAACTGAAATTGGATTTTGATGTTCCTTCGAATCGATTACTTCCTTTTCTACGAATGAGCTTGGATTTTGTACATATCCTAAATCTCCTGATTGATGTTGCAACTTCTGAAAAAAAAAAGGATGACAATGTTGCAGTTACATAAATAAGCGCTAAATGACAGAAAGTAACCTATGAAACCAGGTTGCTCCAGTTGTTACTACAAATTAGGTAAAATAACAAGTTATATGTAGACATCACTGATATACAGTGGCATCTTTTGTTTTCATTATTTGATATTTGGATAAACTATAACATAAGAATTAAAACTTAAACTGATGATTTATCATTTTCTAATGGTTTTTTTCTTACATGACTGTTAGTAAGATTGACATACTTGTCTATTCTTGTAAAAAGTGGTGCAAGTGCATTGATATATGCAAACCACTCATACTGGGTGAAATAAATAGCAATTTGGAGCTTAAGAGAGGAGTCACACAGATGGGTTTGACATTGCATATTATCCATTTGATGCAATTCTATTTTGTCTTATGTAATTAATTTCTCTGTTGATGATCCACTGGTAGGCATTCATGGTAGAAGAATCCTACTACTGGACCAACAATCTTTGAATTGTAGAACTATTTTTCTTTTCATCTGAATCGTGTGATGCCTTTCTGTAGCTCCATCCCTGCTACTTAAGAAAGTAGAAATAGAAAAGGAAAGAAATTTTGAACTGACTGCTTGCTCTTTCAATCCAACTTTGTAGATTTCTAGTTCCATCACATCAAACATTTGTTTTCATGTGCCCAACTTCGCCACTGTTTATTCTATTAATGATATTGTATTATAAGCATAAATTATTTGCAAAAGCACATGCAAAACATTAGAGAATTATGACTTGGTTGTGGTGTCATGCCCCAAGAGCAGATATATTCAACCGTATTGTGTGATCCTAATATAACTGCAACAAATGATCTGATTACTCGTTACTAATAAGTAAAATTAGTCTTTGACTTCTTTTTTGCATTTTTATAGTGGAAAATTGAATGAAGGTTTAAAAATCAACAACACATGCAAAATGAACATTTCTTGGCAAAATTTTGAACTACGGAAATTCAGAGAAATAGTTTTTCCATTTTCAATTTTAACTTGCAAATATGGATATTGGCAATTCAATCAGCAGTAAATTTAGTGTTATACTAAACCTATAAGTTGACTGCATATAGTTCAGATTCTGGTTCTTCTATTTCCTGTATTCTTTTGCGGCACCAAGATCTGACTTCGATCAGGCACAACCGATAGCTATCTGAACTCCATGTGTAATTAAAAATCACTTTTCACTATGAAAGTTCCTTGAAATATTAGAATCAAGAACTAATTTTTGGCCTACTGTAGTGCTGAAAATCTGAAGTAGAACTATAAGTTTCCATCATTTATAATTCTTTTCATTTTCTTTTCTAAAGTTTTGAGTTTAGTGTCATGCACATGGGTTGCAGGGATGAAACTGAAGATTTCTTTTCCTTACCTCTTCTAGGATGGCTTCCTCCACTCCAGCTTCAGCTGCCATTGCATCAGCTCAGGAGGAATTTGGCTAGGGGAGCTTCTTCTTGGGAAAAGTATGGATGGGGCTCAAAAAGTAAGAGGCTTTTATACTCCTCCAGACTCTTCTACTTCTGTTGGCTGTGGTTCCAAATGCAACAGTGACATCTAATAATGCTGCTGCAGTTCATCAGTATAAAACCTCTACTTAGTTCCTGTTCATGCAGAAGCAATTGTTGCCTTTTATAATGCAAACTACCATGTTTCAAAAGTTTATTAGCAATGCGATGAAAACTATATATCTTGCTGTTAGCCAGGTCATTGTTCTTTGAGATGCTCATGCTTGCTGTGGTGGGCTCTACAGCTGCTCTTATTGAATGCTGTAGCAGCTCATGCTTGCTCTATTATTAGACATCCTTTTGGCATGAGACCGTAAAATTGTTTTCGAGGGGTTTTCAGTAAAACCCTGTTGTTCTTGTTCTTAATTTCAGTCAGGTTGTTTTCATTTGTCAGTAGTTTCAGTCAGCAAGGTTGAACATAAGAGTTGTTGCCAGAATTTGGTTGGAGGAAGATCATAGAAAAAGAAAAGAAAAGGAGGAAAAAGAGAGAGTAGCCGCCTCGGAGGATAACAATGATGACAATGATGATGATGGAACCAATACAATAAAACTAAAGATTATGAAACTAGGTTGAAGAATCTTATATTAGTCTATTTCAACCGGTCAGTGGTCGAATGAATTATTGCTGTTAATGTCTATTTTGATGGTTTTATTCATGTTTTATTCTAAATAAAAGAATCATATTGTAAACGATTATGAGTTAGTAATCAAAAATACTATTCTGTATTAAATCCATTTTTCAAGGACTAAGTGTTCTTTTTATCTAGTGATCGAGGGTTTAATTGTTTTACATCTGAAATATTGAAATCTTCTTATCAAAAATTTCCTCATACCATAAATCAACAGAATAATTTCATCTGTGAAATATTCAAACTGGATAATTATCATGTATTTTCACGGCTGGCATCCAACCTCAGATTACTATTGCCGATACCTGGCGGCCACATGTTGCTATCAGACGTGACCAAATCCTACGTGGTCTCTGTCGTCGATCGGCGGATTTAGAAGATCGAAAGCTCTGCGGAGAATTTATCTGAGTGGAATCTTACGCAACTCTCATGACAAATCCTTCTCGGTGTTCTACTTTTTCTTCTCTCCTTTTCGGTGGATGGACCAATCGATCGATTGATGTTATACATGACCCCGAATGCTCTCGATTTAACTAGAGGTATTGTTTGACACGGAACTTAATAACAAGAAAACAATTCATATAATCAAATTCTAAATAGTCGAGATGTTAAAACTGAAATTTCTTTCCAGATTAATCGATGGATCTGTCTTTGTTGGTTAGTGCAGTATTATATAGTTGATAAATAAAAATAATATGAGAAAAATGCACCGCCGTACTTTGGGCGGCTGAAGAAGAGAGAGTTGGGCAATTGTAATCAAGAAACAAGAAGCATGAGTCCAAAGAACTATCAATGGCGGCACCGACCAGACTAAAGGTAAATTGTCAGCATCTGCCACCCCCTCGCGTGATCAATCATGCGAGCGGAAGAACGGAGTTGGCATGACGCTCGGAGAATATTTAGTGGAAAGTGAAGAAAGGTACAACCAATATAAAAAGGTGATCACGCAAGAGGGAGAAGTAAATTAAGAGCGAGAGGAAGCACCAAAAAGATTCATCTTTTCTCTAAAATAAGCTATCATTTCTAAAAAGAAAATAGGAGCTGTTCTGACACAACTTTTCCTATATCAAGAGGGTTTTTTTTCGATAAATTGCTCCCAAAAAATGACTACGGAGACTGTTGCCGGAATCTGAGGTGCATATAAGAAGCACCGGACAGATGAGCTGCCATTGGGAGATGGTGAAAGACATATATCCACACGCTCAATTATTTGCCAACTTGCATGGGCCCCATGCGTGTGCTTGCATGTGCGTGGGCACGTGGCATGCACACCTCATCAGATGAAGATACATGTCAGACACAGGGAACATAATCTTGCAACAAATCCATGAGATAACATTAATGCTTCAAGATTATGACTGTAAGATACATAAAAGAAGTCCACTGCATGAGGCATCATCACCTTATAATAAAAGTGTGTGAGCTTTGTCTTTGAATTCTTCTTCTTCTTTCTATGTTACACTTTGATGCATTCTCCAATAAATAAACTACACAAAATTTCATGTACTCTTTACCACTCAAATGGTGTAAAGTTGAGTTTGCAATGTACTCTTTGCATTAGTCTGACACGAACACAGAAAGATCTTGACAGAGCAAACCAAATATAGAACAGAACATGTGACGCAGCATGTTGCCTCACTAGCAACACAATAGATCCATGAAATTTATTTGGTTTATATAGCCGTGACAGCCTCACCAGACTTGTGGTAATGCAACAACATATAAAATGCATTTTGTCATGCTACATGCTAAAACTACACCCAATATTGGCGAGTTCATCAGCCCGGAGTCGAATAGATACTGACCGATATCTGAATCAGCACTGGTTCTTAGAAATTGGCAGTGGACAACATAGTTTTTGAACAGAGGCGTTGCGAAATAATACAATGTGGACAACATTGATGAGTAGCAGCCACAGCAATCCTAGAGATCTTGTTTCGAGCTTTCAGTTCAGCTTTTTCATATAGTTTTGTGAATGGATTATTCTCCATTTTTTCATACAGGGAAATGTGGTTTGCATCTGTTGGTTTCGGCTGTTAAATTTGCATCTGTCAGAGACAAGTTTCTGGAACTCCCTGAGATTTTTACCTCAATAGCTGTGTTTGCTGATCAGTACCGACAGGTGTTGATTTCTGTGGAATTAATTTCCCCATTTTGTTGTTGATAGGAGCAGAGGTTTTCACTATCGAATGAACTCTCCCTCTAAGAAGAAGCATAATCTGAACACACGCACACAGACCACCCATCCTCCCTCTAAGAAGAAGCATAATCTGAACACAGACCACCCATAAGAAGAACCACCACAAGATCCTCCCATGGATAAATCATTGCTGCAAACAGAGAGCCCAAAGGACTCAATTCCTTCAGGGCAGCTGATCTTGTTTGAAGAGCTTAGAGATAGACTGGAACCATACTGTCAGAGATCTTCCTAGAGAGTTGGTACAAAAAACTGAAGATGAAGGACTTTTGAAAACTGGAACCATACTGTCAGAGATCTTCCTTCAGGGCAGCTGCTCCTTGAAGATGAAGGACCTTTGAAAACCGAAGATGGAGCTGAAGGCACAAAAAACTGCCTGCCTGCCATCTGAAGCACTTCCTAAGCATGATCATTTCATGGAATCCTTGTACAATAATAGTCTGCTCACTAAAAGATATATCGTAAGATGGAAGCACTTCCTAAGCATGATCATTTCATGGAACCCTTGTACAATGCAAGAAAATAGAATCAAAGAAAACAATAATACTCTGCTCACTAAAAGATATACTCGTAAGATGAATTTCCAGCTTAACCTAACGGACATATCACTTTCATTGGATTGATCTGCTAGATGAACAGAAAACAAAATATGGATAAATGTGAAAAGAAATTTCAAAAGAAATGCTACATGCAGCACAAAAACATCAATGGACAATTACTGATGGTAACTTATATAGTCATTATCTTCCTCTTGAGAGCACGATATGGATTTACTTGCTTCAACAAAAACAGCTTAATCATCAATGCCTTGGATATCATGCATTCTTAGGTATATTAGTTGGTTTATGATAGGATAGATGAAAAGAGGGAGACCTAATTTTCAACAATAATTATGTTGCGATAGAAAAATAACAATCAACAACATAAACCTCAAGGGCTTACAAGCATGTCTATGTATAGGTTACTGGTACCTAGATCATTCACAAAGTAGCTGAAAACAATAACAAAAAATATTATGCTTCTGTTGTCCTATATTATCTAGGATTGAATTCCAGAGGGAATCCTAGGACTTACAAGTGGACTTTCTGTACTGCTATTTCGTAATAACCCATCTGTTACATAAAGGAGCTGAAAATAATAATCAAATAGGTCTAGTATGCCGTGTTTCTACATTATATAGGGACAAATCCGAGAAGGAACCCTAAAGACTTAAATATGGGCTTTGTGTAATGCTATTTGTACGGTCCATGCAAATGGTTTTTGCATGCAGACAGAATAAAGATCATCAACCCTGGTTTTGCTAAGGTAAGGAAGGACTATTGAATCTTTTCCTATCTCATCTGGGCTGCTTTCTTTATTGAATGGGATTTCTACACACATGGGCCTTGGTTAAGACTCCTTAAAGTTGGTTGACATCACAAGAATCTTGGAGTGCTCCTATGGCCCCCCATCTTTTAAAGCAGGATGGACCCTTGTCTTGATTGGTGCTCAGATCTGAACAAAGTCCAATTCACTCATATCAATTTCACAGCCCTTAGATCCAACTTGTCCCCAGTGTATATCACAGTATTTTCATGTGTTGTCTTTACTTTTTTCTTACATGCGGAGAGGAGAACGATGCTGCTGACCATGCTCATTAAAAGATGGAATGTGTTAGTCCGCCGGCACGTATAGCACAACTTTCCCGAATTTAGGCAAACTCCTTCCCCCAGAATCTATGATAAGCTAAATCAGAGACACACAATCGTAAAAATCAGATCTTTTCCCTTTAATTCCGAATCGGAAGCGTCTAAACGAAACCCAACTACAGATTGACGGCGAAGCAACGATACGAGACGGAAGAATACCAGATAGAAAGAATCACGACGTCTAGATGCGGACGAAGAGAGAATCCAACTCCCGCCGCCGCCACGAACGCGATCAAGCAGCAGAAAATGGCAGAAAGATCCATCTTTCTTCTCTTCCATTCTCTCTTCGCTCCATTGTCGTCGTCATCGTCATCGTCATCGTCTTTCCAGGGTTTTTCTTCCACGGAGAGGGAGACGAGTCGCAGATACCAAATCGGATCCCCATTGTATTGGGGGCCTCACATCAATAACAGCCTACCCATCCGTTTCACTTCTATGGCCCACCAAATCTAACCAAACCCAAAGTCGGGATGGATGCGGGTCACAAGTTGAGCCCGATTACTAATTCGTTGACCATTAGACGGACGGATTCCGTTAAGTAGCCCAAGATTTGGCCTGTTGGGCCGTCACGGCGTCCAAACTGCTACAACGGATCGATCTCCCCGAGTGAGGCATTCAAAGTGATAATCCCGTCATCTTTCGGTCCTCCCCAATCTTTATCGTCTTCTTTCTTCCTCGCTGTTTTCTGCTGCATACTGACAAGCTTTATCCTCCTCCTTCGCGAATCTCTATCTTTCTTCTTTCATTTCTTCGCGTAGTTTGGTTTATCTTCCTGAATCGGATCCATATGCTTTGACTCACTAGTGGAAGACAGGAAGGTAGCGTACGTTTGGCACCTTTAGCGTCTTCCCATCGTTCCTCTCTGTCCTTCCTCTCCTCTTTTGCCTTGATGCTTCTTCTCCTTGATAACCTACCGGTATTAATAGGGCAATCCTTTGCTTGCAAAGGGATGAAAAGGGGAGCTGGACGCACTCGCCCTCGCCTACTTACTCTGACTGAGGTCACCTACTACTTACTCTATGCACAACCAATTACGAGAGAGAGAGAGAGAAAGAGAGGAGGAAGAGGAAGCTTGCAGCGATACTGGACGTCTCCTGAACACGTAGTATGATATAACGTATACGAATCATACATGCCATTTCTAACATCAGACATGCTCGAAGCTTGCAGTATTACCAGAAGCAACATCTACATTAGTTAAGAGGCACCACCTCCCTCTTTACTACCACTTGTACCACTAGTTCATGTCCACCTATGGTGAGAATGATGTATCGAACACCAGAACAGACCATTCACCTCACAAGTTGGCGTAGCAGCAGTCCTGGAATCTGTCGGCGGAGGCCACAATGGGCAGCTGGTTCACCACCATCGTTATGCTTCTGTTGTCCTATATTATCTAGGATTGAATTCCAGAGGGAATCCTAGGACTTACAAGTGGACTTTCTGTACTGCTATTTCGTAATAATCAAATAGGTCTAGTATGCCGTGTTTCTACATTATATAGGGACAAATCCGAGAAGGAACCCTAAAGACTTAAATATGGGCTTTGTGTAATGCTATTTGTACGGTCCATGCAAATGGTTTTTGCATGCAGACAGAATAAAGATCATCAACCCTGGTTTTGCTAAGGTAAGGAAGGACTATTGAATCTTTTCCTATCTCATCTGGGCTGCTTTCTTTATTGAATGGGATTTCTACACACATGGGCCTTGGTTAAGACTCCTTAAAGTTGGTTGACATCACAAGAATCTTGGAGTGCTCCTATGGCCCCCCATCTTTTAAAGCAGGATGGACCCTTGTCTTGATTGGTGCTCAGGTCTGAACAAAGTCCAATTCACTCATATCAATTTCACAGCCCTTAGATCCAACTTGTCCCCAGTGTATATCACAGTATTTTCATGTGTTGTCTTTACTTTTTTCTTACATGCGGAGAGGAGAACGATGCTGCTGACCATGCTCATTAAAAGATGGAATGTGTTAGTCCGCCGGCACGTATAGCACAACTTTCCCGAATTTAGGCAAACTCCTTCCCCCAGAATCTATGATAAGCTAAATCAGAGACACACAATCGTAAAAATCAGATCTTTTCCCTTTAATTCCGAATCGGAAGCGTCTAAACGAAACCCAACTACAGATTGACGGCGAAGCAACGATACGAGACGGAAGAATACCAGATAGAAAGAATCACGACGTCTAGATGCGGACGAAGAGGGAATCCAACTCCCGCCGCCGCCACGAACGCGATCAAGCAGCAGAAAATGGCAGAAAGATCCATCTTTCTTCTCTTCCATTCTCTCTTCGCTCCATTGTCGTCGTCATCGTCATCGTCATCGTCTTTCCAGGGTTTTTCTTCCACGGAGAGGGAGACGAGTCGCAGATACCAAATCGGATCCCCATTGTATTGGGGGCCTCACATCAATAACAGCCTACCCATCCGTTTCACTTCTATGGCCCACCAAATCTAACCAAACCCAAAGTCGGGATGGATGCGGGTCACAAGTTGAGCCCGATTACTAATTCGTTGACCATTAGACGGACGGATTCCGTTAAGTAGCCCAAGATTTGGCCTGTTGGGCCGTCACGGCGTCCAAACTGCTACAACGGATCGATCCCGATTGAGGCATTCAAAGTGATAAACATCCCGTCATCTTTCGGTCCCCAATCTTTATCGTCTTCTTTCTTCCTCGCTGTTTTCTGCTGCATACTGACAAGCTTTATCCTCCTCCTTCGCGAATCTCTATCTTTCTTCTTTCATTTCTTCGCGTAGTTTGGTTTATCTTCCTGAATCGGATCCATATGCTTTGACTCACTAGTGGAAGACAGGAAGGTAGCGTACGTTTGGCACCTTTAGCGTCTTCCCATCGTTCCTCTCTGTCCTTCCTCTCCTCTTTTGCCTTGATGCTTCTTCTCCTTGATAACCTACCGGTATTAATAGGGCAATCCTTTGCTTGCAAAGGGATGAAAAGGGGAGCTGGACGCACTCGCCCTCGCCTACTTACTCTGACTGAGGTCACCTACTACTTACTCTATGCACAACCAATTACGAGAGAGAGAGAGAGAAAGAGAGGAGGAAGAGGAAGCTTGCAGCGATACTGGACGTCTCCTGAACACGTAGTATGATATAACGTATACGAATCATACATGCCATTTCTAACATCAGACATGCTCGAAGCTTGCAGTATTACCAGAAGCAACATCTACATTAGTTAAGAGGCACCACCTCCCTCTCTACTACCACTTGTACCACTAGTTCATGTCCACCTATGGTGAGAATGATGTATCGAACACCAGAACAGACCATTCACCTCACAAGTTGGCGTAGCAGCAGTCCTGGAATCTGTCGGCGGAGGCCACAATGGGCAGCTGGTTCACCACCATCGAGCCCCATGCCGCCGTGAAGCCGTCGGGGGTCTGCAAGCTGTTGCAGCTGCTTCCACCCATGAAGTACGCGAGCTCACTCAGGGACTCCAGCCTGGAGCTCAACTCCGTCAGCTGCGTCCTCAGCAGGGAGTTCTCGGCTTCCACACCCGCGTAGTGCTGGGTGGTGATGTTGAGGGCGATGAGGATCTGGCTGTTCTCTTTCTGCAGCTGGCTAACCTGTGTCTTCAGATCGTCCATATGCTTCTGCTTCCTCATCCGGGATCGCCGCGCCGACTCCCGGTTCGACAGCATCCTCTTCAGCTTCCTCTGGTTGATCAAAGCCTGCACGTCCTGCTCGGTTCCAGAGTTGGCTACTTGGCTGGATCCAGAAGAAACTACACTAGCACAAGCCATCATGTTCACAAAAGATATGAACTGCAGTAGTGATCAAGAAGGTGCTATATCATATATGAATTCTACTGATCCTGTTCCAGATCGTAAGTATATAGGAGAGATTTTAAGCGGCTAGGGGAGTATGTAGGAATATAGGGGCTCGGGTATCAGAACAAGTTCATGAGAAAACATAGAACCAGTAGAGGAACACCACGGAGAAGGATTGAACCATTTGTGTCCTGCGCCTCAATGTGGAACTTATCATAAACCCGGAGAGGAAGATTTCACTCAGTATTGGCGACATGGATGAGAAACGCAAGGAGGATATGGAGCTGCATGTGAGGAAGAAGGGAAGAAAACCGAAAGAACGGACGCCAGAAACTAAAAGGAGGGATCTTTCGGACAAAGATTGGTGAGAAACAAAGAGGAAAACGAGATTCTGAAGCTGGTCACGGATAAAATATGAGATCTTGGCCGGAAAAGCTCAAGAGAGACGCGAGCAGATGAAGAACTCGAACGACTCCTTCGGAGGGCCAAAGGAGGGACCTTTCCACTTCAGGAAGCAAAGCCGAAGCAAGATGAAGCTGTCGAGCCGAGGACAGAACAGAACAGAGCAACAGAAGTCTCACACGAGACTCCCGAAGGGAGAGGGAAAGGGCAGATATGGGAAGCAAGAAGGTGAGCAGCAACCAGAAGGACAAGGGTAGGAGGGGAAGAGTTCCTCGGACAGGGGGTGATTTATAGGAGAAGAAGAAGAGGAAAGGCGGGCGGGAAACCAACAGAGAAACGTAGGAAACTGCGAGGGGCAGTGCGAACCAGGTTTGGTATCTCCTGCAGCGAGCGGGGCGGCGAGTTATCATCTTCCACAGGAATCCAACTCCACCATGGCCACAAAATTCTTGGGACCTGTTGAAAAGATTTTTCTGTTTTGAATTATTCCTTAGCTTATTATACATCAACTTGATCAAATTATCTTTTACACTATATATAATTTCATAAGGTCAGATCGAGATCGTCGGTCCAATGCGGATAATACAAATTTATCTGATTTATTTTTTCTTGTGTGAAATACGTCCGAAATATATTATAATTTATTTTTTCCCGTCTTTACTATTTATCATTTGCGAGAAAAAAAATCATGAATTTTATTATCATACAAAAAATTATTATTTTTAGAATTTATAAATTTAATTATTTATTTTTAACTAAGAGTAAAAGGGTGAAGATGAGATTTGAAATCTAGACAATCTATACAAATTTTACTAACCAGGCTAATAAGCACATTTAGTTTATTATTTTTTATATAAAATATAAATTTTCTTGTGTTAAGTTCACACAATAAATAGTTTGCAAATTTATTGTGTGAAATCAGCATGTGAAAATTTATACTATGTAAATTTATAAAAATTTGCAGTGTGTCAATTTAGAAATGAAATTGGCTTATTTTTCCATTAAAAACATTAAGTTTATTTGATTAACATCTCTATTATATTTTTTTTATTAAATAAAATAACATTTAGAATTGAGGGTTGGAAGTTTCAACTAACATATTTTAATACTCTAAACATTGGTTTGGTAGCGACGATTTTATCAAATATTATATATTTAAAATCTCATATAATATATTTTTTATATATTAAATATTGATCTTATTATGATGTACGTGATCTTTTTAGGAAGGGTTTGAAATCTTATTAGATATATTTTATATATTATACATTGATTGACGAGGATATACCAAACTCTCTTACTAAAGATTAAGGGTTTAAAATATCATCTAATATTTTTTAAAATAGATCAAGATAAAGATGTTGATGATTTATCATAAAGTTCTAGACAAATTTACCAAATGTTATATATTTAAAATCTCATCTAATATATTTTTATATATTAAATATTGATCTTATTATGATGTACGCGACCTTTTTACGAAGGATTTGAAATCTCATTGGATATATTTTATATATTATACATTGATCGAGGATGATATACAAGACTCTCTTACTAAAGATTAAGGGTTTAAAAAATCATCTAATATTTTTTAAAAGACATCAAGATAAAGATATTAATGATTTATCATAAAGTTCTAGAATTGAATCTCACCTCCATCACTTGATCTTTGAAAGAAAAAAAAAACATCATCTCAATTACACTTTATTCACATTCCTAGAAATAGATATGCCAAATTATTAGCATAATGATTCCTTTACTACTAGAGCAACAAGAACCGCCCATTGGAAAGATAAAGCTGGTGGTGTTCTTTTTTCTATTAGAGTTACACTTTATTAGATTTGGAGAAACTTCATGCTTTCATCCAAACCAAGCACGAGGAAAAGATTGCCTTCTCGAGAATTGGATTCCTCTTTAACCATTTCCCAAAGTAGAGTAAAATGCCTTAGATATGAAATCAAACTTGAAAATTCACAGATATAATAATGTCTACTATTTGCTTGATTTATTTGTTTCATAATCCAATTGTTTATTATTTTAGGACGTATTATTTAGAAATAAAATTTATATTATCTATATACACAATTTATTTTGCATTAATACTTTTAAAACACTCCTTATGAAACTAAAAGCATTAAAGATACTTGTCAATATTTTATGCTTTTAAATTTAAGCAAAACTAATGTCAATCATGACTAAAAGTGCTCCATCTGGTTATTTATGTTTATATCCTAATAATTATATATATATATGATATATAAATAAATGCTATTTCTAAGTTTTGCAAGGATATTTATACATGTACAAAAGCTTTTTTTTAATAAAAAAATGCCTAACTATTGTTATGTTATGTTATGTTATGTTATGTTTGAATGAAAATAATAAATCTGGGAAAAAAAAAAAAAAAGGTTTGTGTGTATGGGCTAAACTTTAAGCTCTGAAAGGGGGTATCTGAAATGGCTGGCTGGGAATGAATGAAGTCCCACCATGATGTATCTATCCCAAGCAATATATAGCATGCTGTATTCCAAAGCTGTTCAAGTCTGGTGGCACAATGTCAAATCCTAAGAGCAAGAAGATGACATGATAGTATTAGATACTTATGGTCCCTGGCATCCATGAATTCTCCTATAGTGTGGAATTGGGTGCCTCTTCAGCAAACCTCATCATCTTGCCTTTTGTGATGAGACTTTTAAGTGGTACCAGTAGCAGTAGTAGCCAGTTATACTATACCTATGCATGTATTTGTTAAAGAGTAAGAATTGCTTGCATTGCTATTAAGAAAAAATTCAGATCAAAAAGAGGTTTTAGATCTATCAATTATTGATAATCCAAAACAAATGTCCTGAAGTTGGAGATTGTTGTCCTGTCACATTTGGAAAAGTCAATCTGAATTCAACAAAAAATAATAAGATAAACTATGCTTGTGCCTCAGGAAAAGTTCATCCACAAAAAATTATTATGATAAGGTGTTTATTTGACTGGGATCCGAAGCTTGTATGGATGTGAACATGACATTGATTGGATATATCATAATTAAGTAATCAACAAATTAATCATATTTCTTGGATAGAAAAGCATACAACAAATGTGGAAAGAAGGGAATAATTATACATACAAAAATCTATTTCACTCTTTTCTTATCCCACCAGCATAATAGATGATTTAACACTGTGAATAGGTGGTAAGATTTGGATACAGAAGAGTGAATAGGCATTCGATGTATGCTGAATTTGGCTGATGCAAAGGGAAAGGCGATCCGTAAACCAAAGAGGATGTTAAGCTGTTTGGCTTTTAACTATTCGTCTAAAGCGGAATAAACTTTCTATTCCATCTTTATCTTTTTTATTGCTCATTCGAGGTGCTCTTACATTCTCGAGTACTAAAAGCTTTATTCTTTAGAACACTAGCCATTTGATGATTTTGGTCAATATAAGCATCAGATCCTTCACAGTCCTTTCAACCATCTAACGCACTCATGTGTAAAAGGATCGTGTGATGTGTAGAAATCATTTTTCTAAGATGGAAATTATTTCTGGTTCACTATGAATCAAGTGCCCATCAAGTTGGCATTTGGAGATTGCTGGAGTATTCGGCATTGCAGGAAGTTGGTGAAATGAAATGTGGTGTGATAGGAGGATTTCGGTGTGAATATGGTCGATGGATAGGTAGGCTGCAGCTTTTATCTGTCGAGTTGCACTGTCAAATGCCTACTCGATGAATGGAGAAGAAGACGAGGAGCAGAGGAAACAAACCAAGAGAGCTCAAAGATTTGAAGGCCGTCGAGGCACTCGAGAGACCGGAGGACCCGAATGGCAACTTGGGTACGCGGTAGTTGTCAGACTTTGACGCTGAATTCTACAGAGGAAGCTTCCTCAAGACTTCCACCTGCTACTGAGCCTGGGAATATGGTGTCGATCTTGGATTGGAATCTTAGCAGGAAAAAGAAAGGAAGAAAACGGAAAAGAAACCTCCACCATTCAAACATCCGGGAATCCTTAATCTGTCTGGTTGAAGTTTAAGCTTAACCAAGCTCACAGAATTCAGCTCCAAACCATCACTGTTCAGCCGAGGTTTTGTTTCTGAAGGAACAGGGACCAAAACCGGTATCTGGTGCAAGAAGATAAAAGTCGGGAGAAAGCTTGGGACACCGAAATGAAGTATGTCGAGAGGAGGAAAAGGATGCAAAGGTCTTCCAATGGAAGTCGAGCATTTTTCGAGAGGAACTGCAGCACATTGTGCGAGTTTGAGGATTGTACGACATGGACATGGCGATTGTGGTCCTCAGATTTCCTGACACACACACCCATGCCGGAACAAGTGGCGTAATGGAGGTGATGAGATGCATATTCCTCCATCACCAATTAGCCCACCTGCGTTTTGGAGGACGGGGAAGCAACTGGATGCCAACACCTAGTGCGGTGTGGGAAGAGCGTCCCCTAATGCTTCTCTCATGTCCTATCCGAGCTTAGATTAATGGAGGAAGAAAGATGAACAAAAGTATTTGCGGAAAAGATTTGGTTTGTGAGTGACCGAATATATTCCTTTACATTTATTCGCTTCACATCTGCATTTATTCTGCAAATTTGATGCACGAGTTGATTGATTAATTAGAAACCCAAAAAATGGAGATGGCTGCAGGCAGAGCCTGTGAACAGAGATGATGATGACAAGGTGGTGTGAGAGAGAGAGAGAGAGAGGGTGGTTGCAGATCTCAAGGATACCTTTTGCGTATCATAGATTTGTGTTTGGCTACATCGATCGATGTCGTACTCAACCACAAGCTGGATGCTGACAAGCTGTGTTGGGGCAAAAACACCGCATGAGCTGACCACTTCACACGCCCGCCACCACCACTACAAACTCTATTGCTTCTTCTTCCTTTTTCTTTCTGTAGCTACTAATTATCTCGACCATCTCCGCTGCAGTGAACAAATCTGGGACTTGTTCTTGACAACTGGCCAAACTCAGAGGAGAAATCCTCTGCATTCATCATGAAGAAATGTTCTGCACATAAAAAATGAGCACTATATGCATACCAACTTCCTTGAATCATCAGTTTCGAGATTCAAACATCGCTAGCTGATGACATCCTCATATTAAGTGTGGTGTGGTGTGGTGTGATGTGATGATGTTCTTTCTTCTTCCTCGGAAAAGAAAATACTCTGCTCGACTGCCATTACCGGATATCCATCCACCGCCACATATCTTTGAGCATTAGCAACCACCACTTCCCCAGCTTTCACCCTCCATGATCTGAAGCTGCTTTATGTGGTGGGTTGGGTGCAGAAAGTGGTGCATATGCCTAAAGAAGGGCGCAAGCCACAACTTTTCATCCCCACGCCACGAGCAGTTCAAGTAATTTCCCCATGAGAAGAGAGTTCGAGGAATGCAGGAGAAGACATCTTATAGCAAAGCGCGCGTGCTTATCTCATTGTTGCAGATATACGCCAATCTACTTCCTAAGGAAGTGAATGAATCCACAATCAAGTACAGATAGAAAACTGTCGCATGTGTCAGATGGCACTCATCATGATACTTCGCTGCAAATTGGGTCGAGTGCAGGCCTCATCTCCGAGCAGTACCGCACTGTGTGCAAGCCCCCCTCATCATGCAATTTGTGTGCAATGCTGTTGGGTTGGTGTCTTTAACATAATGCATTCCGACCACACACACAAAAGAGAAGGAATTGTTTTCTATGTACGAGGGAGGAAGAAAATAGATGGAGGTTTCATTTAGATTTAGCACTTCAGAGTTCATTCACACGAAAGCAACTGCGAATAATCTGTCGATGATACATTGGAGTTGATCACTGTACTACAGAAAAATGGAGACGCAAATGATGCCCTTTATTAAGTTTCAAGGTAGTTAATGACAAGCAACACTCGTTCAACTGTGTGATATCGGAGGAGTCATGATTTATACATTCAACTCAAGCTTTGGATCAGTTTAGCAAGCCCAAAACAAAATAAATTGTTCATGGTGACAAGAATCTCCACCTGGTTCAAATGCACAGCTTTAATTCAGACGACCAGACTTTTTCTTTCCATCTCTTGAATACCAGCAAAATGGATTCTGCAGTCGAGAAAAAAGAGTGCATCAAGAGAGAGGTGAAAGAGTCCTTGGCAAAAAAAAAATGTAGCTAATAGCTTCAAAATTCGGGTATCGTCCAATGTCATCTTTGAATAAAAATTGAGTTAGAAACCAGAATCAGATTATACTGTCGTAGGGCTAGTAATGGCATTAGGCATCATTGGGATGAAGGTGAAGTTAGTTGGGTATTTGCAAGACACAATGCATGTCATCTAGACAAGAAGATATGTGAATACGTCTCATCATCGATCATGCAGTTCCAAGGGAAATAAACTTCCTGAAAATTCGAAGCTGAGTGGTTGTTCCCACCCTGCTTAAAAGACTGAAAAAGTGAAATAAAAAATCTAAGGCAACTTACAAACTTGTTCTTCCTTTTCTTTTTCTTATCAATATAAGCAAGAATCTCCTGCTGTTGCACCAGAGCATCTTCCAGAGCCTGCAAAACATAGCAGCTTTTAGACCCACATAGCCTTTGATCATACAAGAATTGCAAAATGATAAGGAGGATATATTGAGATGCTTAAGTCATTCGTCTAAAAAGAAACCGGTAAACAGCTGAAGCAAACAAAAGTTCAAGTAGTATGCTTACCTTTTGCCTCACAGAAATAAAGGGGTTATTTTTCATTCGCACTGAACAACACCTGCTTCAATGTTCTAGGATCCTACATAACTGACTTCACATCCTAGGATTATTTGTCTAGGCAAACATCATTTGGGTCCAACCAAAATGAAATACAACTGAAAGTTGTAATTCCTTTTGAGCTGAGCTTCAAAACCCAGCCTTGTTAGAATATATTTACTAAACAGAAAAATGCAATAAAATCAGAGTTTGTAGATTTCTGGAAGTGAATGCTGTTAAGCATAATCTACGGAAACTAATTTTATGAAGCTGTACAAGACTATGATACAAACAATCTGAGTAAAATACCTCTTTATCAGTAGCAAAGAGCATAAACTCAGTTTGAACCACTATCGGTGTTCTTTGGCATTGAAACTACAGCTACAACCACTGCGTATCAGCACATCAGAATATGTTTAACACTTTTATTTAATACTTGTACCTAAGCAATACCAACGATTTACACAATCCCTAAACAATATTGCTTAATATTGGTTTCGATGACCTGCCAAATCAGTATGATACCAGTAAACTAGACGGCATGCTAACCTGACCATTTTGGTATCATTATGTAAACAAATAAAATAAAATTGAATGGATTATAAAATATTCAGTCATATGTTTCAACAATGATATTTGGTTGAACCACTGAATAGCGTCCTTACAAATGGAACGTCCAAAATTTGAAATCTTGGACAAAAATGTAATTGAGGCTGTTACCTTCTTTGTTGCTGCAAGCTCTGCCTCCAAAGCATCCACACGCATCACAGCAGCATTCAACATCTCTTCCTTCTCAGGTGCCATCTCTGCAGGTTTCGTGCTGAGAACGCTCACTTTCTCTTCAAGCTCACCCAGGCGCTTCAATACGGAGGAGAATTCAGCAGCTGAGACAGTTGGTGCAGGCAGCTGGCTTTGATGCATTTGGCCTTTAAGCATTGGGATTGCATCGTTGATATCTGCATTGGCAATCTTCCTTGGCGTGGCACGACCTACACGCATCATGGTGACAATTCCCATGACAAAGGCCATGACTCCAGACACTATCTGGTTGCTAAATCCATCTGGACCGTTGTAAGTTCCAGATAGAGCATAAGAACCTGCAATAATGGTGGATTACGATTGAAATATTGATAATATTGCATAATAGCAATGAACTCTTAATCAATTGAAACCTAAACTTTTCAAAGATATATCAGCTAAGGAGGATATGGACCGTTACGGATGGCAAGCTTTTCATCTGGCACTTTGTTGGAGCTGGCATCCACAGCCTTGTCCACGATTGGAACATAATCATCATTGGAATAGGGGGTGGGGAATTTCTCAGGAGCAGTCTGTACATATAAATTCTTGTTAAAGAAACAAGTGTTAGCACAGTAGCAAGTGACTCAAACCACTTAAAAATTATGAGGATGAAAGAACCTGCAAAATTAACCCATTTGTGACTTCTGATTTCTTATATTCCTGAATTTAGGAAATCTTTGATACTTCAGTGGAAAGAAGTAAACCTTTCAGGGTTTCACTTCCTATTGAAATATAAGGTAAGTCTCAATAAGTGAAAAATTGACGAATCCAATAATTTTAAGGAGTTGGTAGAAGGTAGATTCACTTTTTCATTATGAAGTTCCACTTTTCCTTAAAGATGTCATTTTACATAGCTTTCCTCTCTAAATCAATGCAATAAATAACCCAGAAGAATGACTTGCTCCATGATATAAAGTGCATACATGCTTGTTAATCAGAACAATCATATAGAAGTTACCATCAACATCATCTGCTAAATCCAAGAGGGATATTACTTCTGCTCCAGGTTAAGTCATTAAATAAAGATGGATAAACATATTCTTTTCTAATGACATAATTGATAAATGAATCATAAAGTAAATGGAAATATGGTCAAACCGGATTAAAGATTAAACAAGAGCATTACTTTTTAGTTGCATACACTACTTTCAACGTTGTAATACTTACGGTTGGCTAGAAATTACCTGCAAGTCTGAACTGTCTTCTTCTTCTCGAACAGGTGACATATGTGGGTGCTCTATAACACTTCTCAGGATATTGGGAGAAACAGAAAACATGTCATCAACAGCAAGGATGGTTTCCTTGCAGAAAGAGTCTTGCTTCTTCATGTTGGGGATACATGAATTAGTATCATGAAGTTCTAGTGAACACAATGAAATCATAAGCAAAGCATAGGAAGAAAATATGATTAGTTTACCACCTTTGGATACACTACTTCATCCTCGGAAATCGTCTTTTCCTCAGTACCAGTAGCCAGATGTTGCGATCCACAGCTTCCCACACCACTTTGAACCATCTACTAGGTTAATGTATCAAGTATGCACATTGATGTTTAAATGATGTCAAAGTTCTAATTTTAAATTTCGAGTAGAAATCATGTCAAGGGTTACACGAATTTTGAACATAAATTAAGAGCAAAAGTGAAGAGGAAACAACCACCTTTAAGATTTCAGGATCCTTCCATGGGCCTTTATCTGAGTGAAGACAGCCTCCTTCACAGTTGCAAGTGCCACCAAGGAACTCAGGCAATTCACTTGTAAAATCCCATAAATTAATTAGGAAATCTTTTAATTCATTTCACTATTTTTACGCTGAAAGTTTATTTCATTACTCAAAAGCTGATTTGGTCATTGTTCATTGAATTTATAATTGTGCAAGATGAAAAGGAAAATATTGGGCTACCAAAGATACCTTGCATCAATCACTTCAAGCAATTTGCTTTGGTACTTATTTCCTAGAACCTGAAAATAAAACCTCATCAGATACCCAAGTACTTGTACTGCTTGCATTCTGTATAGGGACAGAAAACTTACATGGATTTTTGCAGTGGTCTTCGGATCAAGGAAGGACTTTACAGTGTTCCAAAGCAGCCTAAAGCCTGAGCCTGCATTAATGATGAACATGCGACACAAGGTCTGGGGTAGGAAAAACAGTTACAATAATTATCATTGTAAATGCCATTGATGATTGGAAGTAAGAACTTCAAGTAGCTCAAGCAAGGAAGATACCTCAGGATAATTGTCGCCATCAATTTTCTGAATACGGCTGATTAATTCTCTTGCAGCCTTGGTGAATTGTTTACACCCCTAATTTTATTAGATTAGAGGAAAGAAAAAGGAACAACCAAGTAAAAGTTAGAATTCTTCCTAATAAATAGGAAGTATACTTGATATATCATGCAGAGGCTGCAATCATGTTTTTCTTTTTACTTTTTGAAAAAAGGAGAATTTTGGTGGATTTGACAAGGTAAATGAGGCCATACGTACCACTCCTTGAACATCAAGAATAGTTGTGCTCTGGTCAATATGCCGTTTTGCTGCAATTGAGCAAGCTGGAAACTTGACAACGAAGCTCCTCTCAAACTCCTTCACATGGTATTTAACATAACGATCCATGGTTGTGACTTGCATCAGCTTGTTGGCATCAACTTGACCCAACCTTTCAATATAGACTGGCCTGCCTTCCTTATCTACTCCATGATGACCTTGTGGGTAGTATTCCATTACATCATTAAGTTCCTTGAAATCAAAATCCTAATGAACAATAGAAAGAGGGGAAAGAGAGTCATGAGGCAGCACTGTTAACGGTAAACAAGTAACAGATTTCTTTAGAAATATAGTCTGATAACCAATAAACAGTGATTGACAAAATAGAAATCTGATGAGTGCACTTGATAGTTCAATGTTGCTTTACAGGTTCCTGGAGTTCTGTTTATTAGAAAAGGTTCCATTTTGAGGACTGTTTGGAGCAAAATTATGACTTCTAGTTTCCTTTTCCTCATGATGCTGGAGTTCAGAATAGTTCCCAGCTTCCATACTTCACATGTATGACACACTTATCTATCATGTCTTCCATACTAAAATTTTTATTTTTGGACATGGTATTGGCAGAAAGCACTGAAGTAGTAGTTGTATCAGCTAAGCTCACTTTCTCTAAAATACGAATACCAAGCTCTTGTCAAACATTTTGTCTAGTAGCAGAAGAAAAATCTTACGTCCAAGATTGTGTCAGCTCCAAATTCCTTCCTCCATTGGAGCATATCTGCCCACATTTGCTTTGTTTTCTCGATGTCAAATTTCCTGGCCTTAAGAAATCTGCATCAGAGACTATATGCAAATCAGAATTGGTTCATTCTTATAGCAGCATGCATGAAATAGAAAAAACCTTAATGGACTAGCCTCCAAAGTAACTGCTTTCGATTTCCAGTTTCAGTTGCTCATGAAGGAAAGAATTTGAAACATAGTTAAGCTAGATGTCAAAATATGCAATTCATACTAATATGTGTGTATGTGAATAACCTGAGCATCGTATGATAATCATCATGCCTAGAAGGAAGAAGCTCTTCCAGAATAAGGATCTGGCGGAAGGCATCAACAGCCTGCATTTCTTCGGCATCACGCACATCCTCAATGGCGACAGACATGACCTTGCTGCTTCTCCTACCCCTTTTGATCAAAGAATGCCTGAACTTTGTGGAGGCATTGATTGCCTTCTTCTTTAGAGACTCAATCCTGGTTCTCCTCTCATCCTCAGAAATTTCAACATCAGATTTTCTGTCGCGCTTTTCTTCATGGAAACCATCAAGACCTGAAAACAGATACCAACATATGATAAATCTATCAGCAAAGAATTTTCCCAGATGCACAAAAAGATCTATCAGCCAAAAGGAAATCTACTGTAATGGTTTCATGTTACTGGGTTTTGACTGTCTATTCAAACATTTCTCTTCTGCCATCTACAATTAACTACCATTAACAAATACCAGGATGCTTCATGATGCAAAAAAATAGACTGACACTTTACCATGATTTCATAATTTTGTGTCCCACATCCTAGAGACCTTTCTTAAAGCAAAGAAAAAGGGAAGACAAAACTAACATTTTTTCGGTTATAGATCTCTCTAGATATGCTTAATTCACTGATTCCAAACTGCATTTTATCTTTGATGCAGGCTAATCATATACCTTGCACATTGTGTAGCAAATTCCAAATATTCAGAACAGAGAATGAACTACTATTATCTAAGAAAAACAAAATGCTTTGTTCCACAAGAAAAAAATGTTGAGCTGATAGTTGATAAGTGGCAAGAAAATCAATTAAAGTCTATTTTTCTTATTGAATCTCAACAATGATGGAGGTAATCGGTTAGATTGTTAATTTCTAATTCTTTGCTGATGATCATAAACAATTTTTGACTAAAACTACAAATTGAAGACAAGAGAAAGATCATATCTTGTGCATACCAGATTTGGGAAACTGGTCGAGTGGTCCTGACATGATTTCGGTCATGGTTGATGCTTGCAAACTGGACCTGGCTAAAGACAACAAGGGGGTGGAGAATCAAGAACTCATATCAAGGATACCAGGACGCACACCTCTCCAATCACCTGGGATACACATATCATCAGCAACAAACAGTAAAGGTCTCTCTGAGGGAAGGATGCCACATTACATTTACATTTGGAGATGCACATAGTTAGATGAAAAAAGCGATCTAAAGCCAAAAGTTGAATTTTGCTTCTCAGTGCAACATCAACATAGGAATCGATAGATCTTTTTGCGCATTTTTCCCCTTCATTTTGCGTAAAACAATATCTCATATTAGAAATCATTTGAAATACATGGTATAAACTCGAAGCATTAGTAAATGGAACCCAGACCAAGAATAATACCAAGCACCAGAAAAAGATAGCATAACACATGATCATTGCAAGTTCTTCAACTGTAACAAGTGCGTTTTCTTCGGCATCGAAAAGGGGCAACAATCAGAGAAACGCAATGAGGATACTCGGAAGACCTTCGGCTGTTCCAAAAATGAAACAAGAGGACGAGGAAGAGAACCTAAAACTATTCGGGAAGCGGACAAACTTGTGATCGATGAATAGAATTCAGCAGGAGCCGAGGAAGAAGTTTTACCTCGATAACCGACTCGGCGTTCAGAGTGGGGGGAGGTGGGAAGAGGAGGGGGTTGAGCAGTTTTAAAATGACCCTGCGCTGCGCTGAGAGGGGATGGCGAGAGTTTCACGTCGGCAAGAACGCGATTGCAAGCTGTTTGAGGGAGACATGCATTGCCGCTCTCATTTTTGTAAGGCGTTGACGAGGTCTGTGGCTCTCTCTCCCTGTCTCTCTCTCTCTCCCTCTGTCGCTCGCTCGCTCCGTGTTGCGGAGGGGGGAAGACCGATAGAGAGAGAGAGAGCATGTCGGCCTAAATGCAAGCCACTCCGTTCTTTCTGTTGCTATTATAAATGCTTTGATGATATCTTCGTTGATTTCTTTTCAATAGTCAACGAACCCAATTCCACCTGTTTGGACGAAGATAGAATTAATCAACTATTGCAACTAAATCATGTCTTTTTGGATCTATCTCAATTTAGATTTCTTTTTTAGCTCAAAGAACTCGTTGATCGGCATCCGAACTCATCCCAAAACAAATAATTTGGTATCATTTGATTGTGTCGAGAATGAATGCTCGACATCAGAGAAGTTGTTGTAGCAATGGACCCAACGGTAGGGCTGTTTAGTAGCAGACTCGAGTCCACTGCTGCTTGCTACTATTTATGTGCACGCAGAGAGCCCCATCCCATCATCCGGCACGGTCGCTTACTCTGCTTGTACGAGGGCAATGGCGGCGGCGGCTCAACTCCTCTCCTGCCCATCTGGTTCCCCCCAAATCTATCGAATCCCTAACGCCTCTACCTTCCACTCTAAACGCTTCCCCCGATTCCCGGCTCGCTCCCGTTCTAGAACCCTAACATTGCAGGCTAGCGCCTCTCGGATCCCCCCTACCGCGGCCTCCTCCGCTGCTGCTGCTGCCCCCGCAGCGGCAGCGGGTTTCCGCCACTGTTTCTCCAAGGGCGAGGATGGGTTCCTCTACTGTGAGGGTGTACGCGTCGAAGATGTCATGGAGGCGGTGGAGAGGAGCCCCTTCTACCTCTACAGTAAGGATCAGATCACGAGGAACTTTGAGGCTTACAAGGAGGCCCTTGAGGGCTTGAAGTCCGTCGTTGGGTACGCCATCAAGGCTAATAACAATCTCAAGATCTTGGAGCACCTCAAGGGCTTGGGTTGCGGTGCTGTGCTCGTCAGTGGGAACGAGCTCAGGCTTGCCTTGCGAGCCGGATTTGATCCCACCAGGTGAACATGATACCTACTCGCTTGTACCTGCATTTTCTTTACATTATCGGAAGAATTGGAAGAAAGAGCAAGAAGCTTCATCTTTTGTGTTTCTTATGTTGACCCTGTTGCTGTTCATTCAACGTATTAAATTAGTTTAGCAGTTGTGGCTGTTTTAAGGAAACGAAAGATTGAACATCGAGGAATAGGAGGTTGTTATTACACAATGCAGGCTGAAAGTTGGTCGAAAGATGGTCATTTTTGTGGGACATAGGTTTGCCATTGGTGCTGATTCAAAATGTGAGAATGACAGCAAATGAGACTGTGAAGTAATATCATGTGCATGTTGTTAGTCATGAAGACATAAGTGTGTGCAACTGTATGAATCAACTGGTGGTTGTCTCTATGTAGTATTCTAGTAGTCCTGGTTTTTGGTTGTAAGAATGTATAATTTGATATATTGCTTTACTTTTATCGAATTCTAGTGTCTTACTTCTTAAGGCTACATCCCTGATAACCAGGTTTTTCACAAAGGCATATATTTTGGCTTTTTCTCCCCTCTCTTCCTTGGGGACTCTGGCTTCAGGCCCTAAGGGAATGTGCCATGCTGGTTTTTCAGTAAATTTTCCAGATGCCGGTGATTACAGGAGTCATTTACACGTGAGCTCTGTTGATATGTGGTTGACAATGTACCACCTAACTTTGTTATTTTTTATGGCTTTAATGTGGATGGCAGTTGGAATTTTCATATGCGGTGGTAATTTGTGTATGGCTATGATAATTTGTTCATTGTTTGTAATGCAACCATATCATCAGTAAGGTTCTTTATGATGCTACGAGTGTATTTCAGTAGGCAACCATCCTTATCAGGTGGGATATATACTGTAGATGAGGGCTATATACAAGCTTTATATTGTGCTGGGTCATGCTTTAAAATTTTTATTTGCAGGATTTGGTTAACTTCGTTATGCTTTATGTGAATATGTTTTCCTTCTGTTTTCAATTTGCAAATTGGATGGTTGATTCATCCATGCGAGTTTAATCTTCTTATTTGGTATTTTGAAGATCAGGTGTATATTCAATGGAAATGGGAAGCTGTTGGAGGACCTTGTTTTAGCTGCTGAAAAAGGAGTTTTTGTGAATGTGGATAGTGAGTTTGACTTGGAAAACATTGTGACCGCAGCAAGAGTTGTAGGAAAGAGAGTCCCTGTTCTGCTCAGGATTAACCCAGATGTAGATCCACAGGTGTGGTGGTTATAATCCATTGGTTCTATTAGATATTACAAAGTCATCTTGTTAGTATCTCTTTTGTTTATTTGTTGTTTATGCGCCAGTAAGCTAGCGTTATCCCAGATGCACACTGGTTTTTATCTTTGTAAGTTTTGATGCGTAATATTATTTAACAAATGTAACTGCACTTCTTTGAAACCTTCTCTGACCTTCCTGTGAGCTTATGAGCTCATGCTAATCTTCCCTTAATATTTAGCCCTGTTGACAGATTGATGCACCATTTGTGGCTTGGAGTGTCATATTTCAGTTGGTATATTCATTTTATGCTGCCCAACCAATCTTTTGGATATAATTTGCTTTTTGTGGTGGTTGATTCTTTTAATATGCACATTCAATCCTTAGTTTTACTTCTGATTTGTTGAGTTTTAGTTGTAACTTTTACTACTTTGTCATAAAAGCAATTATTTTCAATTTTGTTTGCCTCTATCCCTTTAAGATATTGAAGTGGTCTCTGGGAAAATGCAAGCATATGCAAATTCCTGTCTTGCTTCTTCATCCTTTTGGTGTTAAGAATATGATCAAACCATTACGAAGCTTTCATCAAGCAATCTATGATCATCTCCTGAATAAAATGACATGGTTAAATCTGATTCTTAATATAGGCTTGACCATGTGTATTCACAGTACATTCAGTCCTTGCAGATAAATAATATATGCTGTTAGTATTCAGATTCATCCATGAAATCATTAGTTTCTTTGTGATCTTTTGTATACGGGACACATGATAGAAAAGCTAAGGAACATATTGAGTCTAATTGATCATTACTGTTCAAGTGGGTGAATTAAGTTTCATCCTGATACTTCTTAAGATAAATGGACTAGCACCTTGACATCGCTGCATAGAATCATTTTGAATCACTTTTCTGTGACCTCTCATATATCCTAATCATGAATATGATTGTCCATCTCTACTTTGGGTAATAAAGTTAGATAACTGCTCCATTTGCATTATTGTATCATAGTCTTGGATTACTTTGGACCTAAAGATTCTTTATCATTTTCATGCAGGTCCATCCTTATGTTGCCACCGGAAACAAGACTTCCAAGTTTGGTATCCGAAATGAAAAACTGCAGTGGTTCCTTGATGCTGTCAAGACACATTCAAGTGAAATCGATCTTGTAGGAGTCCATTGTCATCTTGGATCAACTATTACCAAGGTACTTGATTATTCATTGACACGTTCTCCTAAATTTCTTTTTTTAACTACTCTTAAAAATCCTTTCAAAGATGTTAGCTAACGTCGAAGATTTGTACAAAAGCAACTGTTTTATTTTAGAATTGCAGAAATACCATTGACGAGCAAAGCCAAACACGCCCTTAATCACTCTCATTGTTAGTACTGTATGTAAAAATTTCTTTTTTCATCAAATACTTGAATTAAAATCAGTTTCAGCATGTGAACGAAAGTGGATTCTGACTGCAGTACCTCTACAATGGAGGAACATGTAAAGCCCATGAAGGAGACCAATGAACATTGTAATTGGGACATGCACCTGCTATGGTTGTTAAGCTTACTCTGTTCCAGTTGAGAGGCACAATTTATCTGTGAATCTTATATTGAGATATTTGATGGTACTATATATTGGGATGTCATATGAAATTAGAGTTGCATTTTTGTTCACTTTTTACCGTCAGGGTGCTGAACTTACTATGATTTTATATTGTGATATTTAATTATGCTACTCATCTTCCTTGATCTCTTACTAGCACAAAGAAGAATACTGAAGGTTATATTCATTTCTCTGACACTAGGAGTGTTTAACAAAATCAGAAGTTTGAGCTATCTTGCATGCCTATAAAAATCTTAACCATAAAACTCCAAATGTTAGTTTAGTGCTGTCCAGGGTTGCAGCAATTATGAACATTCTTTAGTTTCATGTCAGGTTTTGAAATTTTGATTTATACTCAGGAAAAGTGACTATGGAATATAAGGAATTACATAATTTTGCTAGATATGAAGAAGTACATAATTTTCTGATATGCTTGTGAACATCTGATCTTTCACTTTTTAGTTTTAAATATGGTACCCTCTCATCTATAAACAATGACTAGTTTCAATAAAAAAAATCATTTGTTAAGCTATCACTTACAAAACAAATTAAATATTTTTAATTAATCTCTCACTTGCAAAGATCAAGATTCAAGAGTATAACACTAAGAATGATATGTTAACCTGTTGATTGAGGAGTTTACATTCGATTTGAAGCTGGCCAGTGTTCTGCGGAACAATTAAAACTGACTTAAACTAGTCAATTTTTTGTTGGAAGCACTAAATTGATGGAAAACGATTCTTTCAATGGAAAATGGTAAAAATTGCATAATCTTTTTTCACATATGTTCTGTGAATTTTTCTTGGCTTTTGGGAACTGATTACTTGCCTTTCTGTCTCAATTCATATGACATTGAACTTTTGCTTCTCATACATTCTGTGAATTTTATTTGATTTTGGTCAATAACATTTACATGGTGCATCAGCATCTTTTGCATTATTAGGCCATCTCTTAATTCCCTCTTTTTGTTTTTGTAATCATGTCTGGTGCCTTTTTTTTTCTTTTTTCTTTCATCCCCCCTTTGGCTGGAGATAATCAGTTAATTAAATAATAAGTATCATTGGTTAGCTGGCTTTGTAAGCAAACTTCCAAGATCTGGTCAGATGCATTTGGCTTTTCAAAGAAAGGTAATACATTATGATCTATAATCAATCTGGATGACTAGCAAATGAATGCCATGCATGAAGAATCATATATTGATGGTCTAAGTTGTTAAGGTTTTACCTTGTCTATCTTAGGTGGATATATTTAGAGATGCTGCGATTCTAATGGTGAATTTCATTGACCAAATTCGAGCACAAGGCTTCCAGTTGGAGTACTTGAATATTGGTGGTGGTCTAGGAATTGACTACCATCATACTGGTGCAGTCCTTCCAACACCACTGGATCTCATAAACACTGTAAGCTAAACATATTTAGTTTCTCTCTCAAAACATGCCTTGTCACTTTTTTAGTTTACATATTCAACAGCAATCAAGCCCATTATGAATTTAATATCTTACCTTTGTGGCTTTGTGCATGTAACTTTTACTTTCTATCTTGGCCCAGGGCCCCAGAGTGTCCACTTATAAACATTCTGGTCTTGATGCTAAAATGTACTATTTGCTAATTGAAATGCATTCTCCTATGTTCTATTGTAGTTCCTTTGCTGTCTGCAAGACCTTGGCTTTGGGCATTTGGTTTATCAATTACTAATTTTAGTGTATCATTGTAGGTGAGAGAGTTGGTACTTTCTCGGGATCTTACTCTGATCATTGAACCTGGAAGATCACTTATTGCCAATACTTGCTGCTTAGTTAACAGGGTAACTGGTGTTAAAACCAATGGCACAAAAAATTTTATAGTGATTGATGGCAGCATGGCGGAGCTCATCCGACCGAGTCTCTATGGAGCATACCAGGTAATACATGCAAGATGCCTAAATAGGGTACTATCCTGTCATCATCAATTTCCTACTTTATGGTTTGATAAACTTCTCGGCAGGAATCTTATGACATTCTTTGCTCAGTCTGAAACATGCTGTACTGCATTGACAAAGCTTTTATATTTTCATCCTTTTAGAGGAAAAGCAGTTGGATGTCTTTAGCCTTCAAGCATTTTGGCTTTATTACAGTAATAAATATTAATACTGCACCTTTTTCTATCCATTTGTCACTAGATGAAGTTTTGTTTTATGCTAACTACCTTTCATCATTCAGTTATATCTTTGAGAACAGAAACTTAATGTTACATTTATGTACATGTTTTGTGGAGGATACTCATACCCAATTTATGGCTTATCTTCTTTTTTTTCTTATTCGTTTTGGACTTGCAGATACACTTTTTTATCCATTGTATATATGTTTCACAAGTCCTTTAGCACTGTGCTGAGCTAACCTTAATATGTAAACATAACCTACTTTAAGAAAGTGAAGCTTTTTATGGCACTCTTATATCTCACACCTGCATAATAAAAGAAAAGATGTTTTGAGATGGAACACTTTCTTTTCTGGCTGATAAATTGCCTCCTGTACAAAATGTTTCAGCACATAGAACTGGTTTCTCCTCTTCCCAATGCTGAAACTTCAACCTTCGATGTTGTGGGGCCTGTATGTGAGTCTGCAGACTTTCTGGGGAAAGATAGAGAGCTTCCTACACCAGCTAAGGTTAGCTATTTTTCGTATCATTTAGTGGTAGTGTGGCTTTTTCGGTTGTGGCTGACGTGAAAGAAAATTCTCAGGGAGCTGGTTTAGTTGTTCACGATGCTGGTGCATATTGTATGAGCATGGCCTCAACCTATAACCTTAAGATGCGACCTCCAGAATATTGGGTATGAGTTCAGTTTTGCCCACTGTTAAACTGTCACATCCTCTTTCCTAGATTACTTCATCAGATATAGGCAGGTTTGTGATTGTTAATCTCAGTACGGCGTTTCTGTAGGTGGACGATGGCTCTGTGGTGAAGATTAGGCATGGGGAGACGATTGAGGATTTCATGAAGTTCTTTGATGGGCTGTAATCTTCAGTCAAAGATTTGCTTGCAATGCATCAATAGGTTGCCTGTGCACTCGTTGGATCCAGGACTTGGATTGCATTACAGTTTATCGGTTACCATATTCTCAACAGAGACATTCAACACGGTGTATCGCGTCAACTCAGTTTCTCTGATTTATCATTGCAGGCAACAGAAGGTAAGATAGATAAGTGGGAAAAGGAACAGAAATTGATGTCAGTTGGGTAGATGTTTGTAGTTGCATTTTTGTCGAGATCGTGATGTTTTGGGCACGTTTGGATCGGTGAGTTATATTTCAGTAAAATACATTGGTGATTTATAAGTTGAGCTCTATATTTTTGTGATTTGTTTCATCACGCTTTATACTGCTTGCTCTTCGTGAGAACGTGCGGCTGACAAGCTATATATCATGTTTTGATGCAATCATCGACTATTATCCATTGATCTTGCTTAGCTTATTCTATCACTAAGCATTATGACACTGCGTGCATATGAGTCGACAATATCCTGCAGTAGTATTAGATGTTTGTTTATTTGATATCATTATATAATCAAAATCAAACGACCGCGAGGGGAGTGATCTCGGGCGGTACGCTTGAGTGAATGCCAACAGCATCGATCGGCACGTCAGTCGTTTCCTAAGTCGTCCAAACATCGGTTCTCCATATATATGTGTTCTAAACTGGCGGTTCCGCTCGACTCGCCGTGTTTGAGGCAACTGGGCGGAGGAAGAAGGTGGTTCTCCTTCTTCGTGGAGTCGACGCTCGAGAGGAATTGGAATGCTGTTGGGCTTCTTCCCCAGGCCGAAAGAGGTAACCCTAATCTGATCTTTTGCCTCTTCCGCTGCTGCCTCAGGTTTTATGTATGTTCTGGATGATTTCCTTCGATCTCTTCTTCGTATCTTTAAATTACAAGCGCAAGAAGAGGAACCTCTGATTCAAATGCTTCATCTTCATCGTCGTTGTTATTGTGGTCCAAATTCTCGGGTCACAAAAACAAGAAAAGGGCATTCAACTCACACTGAGTCGAACCAGAGTCGAGTCGATTTGGTTCTCTGGTTCGATTAAACCAGATGAGAACGGTCTATTCCTCAACCCGCCCAAAGCCCGTCTCCCTCCCATCGCAGCGGCGGCGAAACAGTCTCAGGCGAGCTCTTGTCGCTGCGGCGTTTCCCTCCGCGAACGGCTGCTGCTGCGTCTTCTACTCCATCGGCGAACGGCGGCGGCATCTTCCCCTCCTGGTTTCTCTCTCCTCTCACTTTCTCCTCCCCCTCGTCCACTTCCTCCTTCGCCGCACACTCCATTCGCCCTCCTCCCTCTACCCCCGTTCATCGCAGCCCCCCTTCCGTGATCCCTCTTCGCCCTTTCGTCTCAGCTCCCCCCATTCCCCGTCACCATCCTCCCCTCCCTTCTCTTCCCTCTTCGCCCCTTCATAGCAGCCCCCTACCCCCGCCGACTCCGACAGCCACCCTCACCATCCTCGGACTCCTCCTTCGACCCTTAAGGACCCCTCTCCCCGCTTCCCCCTCTCTCCACTCCCCTCCCCCTCCTGATAGCTACATGCTGCCCTCCCAACCAACAGTCAGCAGCATGCCCCCCTCTCTTCTCTTTCCGTGTTTCGTTCTCTTTCTCTTTTAATCATGTAATGTTAATCATTGTTAATAATGGTCTATAGTCTACGTATTTGATGATCATTGACTTTCTTGAGGGAAATCGTTGTATATTAAAGGTTAATATTCTTTTATTTTTGTCATTTTTATTATTAGATTTGGACAATATAGTACTTTGATACTTTAAATGAATGTAATTTGATGTTTTGGTGGTTATATTTGAAATATAAAGTGATGTAAAACTCATGTAATTTCTCATTTTTATTTTAGTGCTCATATTTCTTCTTAATTATGTTTTTAAAATTTTAATATTTATAAGCACCTAGCTTCGCTCCAATGAGCGCCGAGCACCTTAGCACCTTTTTCTACAACTTAGTATTATTATATTGTCAAGCTTGATGTCACTCTTAGGGTTTTCTTTGCCATGTCAGTGCTTATTCCAAGTTTTTGTCGAGTTAGTAGTGGGTTTTTAACTTTTTGTTAGGTATTAGTGACTCGCGATCGTGGTTTTTCTGATTGAGACTAGCTTTCAATTCAGATGTTGACAGTCAGGAAGTTCCACCGATGGGCATTTCCTTTCAGGGTTTTCTCAAAACAGACACGTTAAGTACAATCGGTTCCAAATTTCTGCATTCAACAATTAATGTTGCATTGATACTGTGAACCTCATTCTATCCTCTCCATTCTTGTTTCCTGATTTGTGCATATGTTTTATCTCATTAGTATTATGTTCGTCAACTACCTCAAGGCACTTATCATTCTGCACTTAACCCTATTATCAACTTCAGGTGACATCTATTTAACTAGAAGTAGTTGGTTTGGCCTTGAGGTACTGGGAAGTTGTCAACTAGAGATTGGGGCTTTCGCCAAAGTCACGAGGAGAAGCTATTGTCATAGACTTGCGCATATGGCTACTGACATTTATCAGAATGGTTCAAATGGTAATGCACAACATGATCCTCAAAGGACCTATCAAGTGGTTGTTGCTGCTACTCGAGATATGGGTATTGGGAAAGATGGGAATCTGCCTTGGAAGCTCCCATCAGACCTTCAATTTTTTAAGGAAGTCACAATGACCACTTCAGATCCCTCAAAGAGGAATGCGGTGATAATGGGTAGGAAGACATGGGAAAGTATTCCGCCACGGAACAGGCCTCTCCCTGGTCGATTGAATGTCGTGCTGACTCGCTCTGGAAGTTTTGATATTGCAGCAGCTGAGAATATCCTTATGTGTGGAAGCTTGAATTCTGCCTTAGAGCTACTAGCAGCCACCCCTTATTGTTTGTCTATTGAGAGAGTGTTTGTCATAGGTGGCGGTCAGGTGCTAAGGTAATTTTTTTTCTTTGCACATTAAAAGAATTCTGTATCTTTCTAGAACATTTGATTTACAGTCCTTGCTGCAGGGAAGCGCTTAATGCGCCTGGATGTGAAGCCATTCATTTAACAGATATTGAGACATCCTTCCAATGTGATACTTTCATCCCTCCAGTAGATTGTTCTGTATTTCGGCCATGGTACTCATCCTTTCCATTGTTGGAGAACAGCATTAGATATTCTTTTGTGACATATGTTCGTGTACAAAGCTCAGGTACTGAGCCTCATGCTACACGTGATGGGGAAGTGGTAGATAGTAAGTCAATTAAAGATACGTTTAAGGTTGAGAGGTTCCTGTTTCTTCCTAAGCTTATTTATGAAAGACATGAAGAATATGCATATCTTAGACTTGTCAAGGATATCATTGCAAATGGTGCTAAAAAGAATGATAGAACAGGGACTGGGACACTATCTAAATTTGGCTGTCAGGTATTTTGTCTGCATCTATTCTCTTTTACATCACCTGCCAATACTCTATTCCCTTTAGGACCATACAAGAATCCTAACCAGTTGTACCCTATAGATGCGGTTTAATTTGCGGAGATCTTTTCCATTGCTCACAACCAAGGTACTAATCATTCTAACTTATTCCTTGATTCCAATTTGTTTTAGGACATGCCAGTGCTTATCGTTTCAGAATTTGAAACTATTGACTAATTCAACTGTTGGACTTGTATATTATTTTGATTTGGTTAAGGGAAAGCAAATATTATTAATAATTACCTCTTTTCAAAATGATATTGCATGGAATTTTTGTAACGCACAATTTGTCCCAAGAGAATTCTTGTATAATTTGAAATAGTTTTGTACTGTCATTTCTATATGTGAAACCTCACAAAGTTAAAAAAACAGAAAAGACCTATACCACCAGTAAAATAACTTTTTTTTTCTTTGATGATGTGTTCAATTCTACTAATAGTAAAAAAAAGTAATCAATTGCATTTTCCTTTCTGTTTGATTCTGGATGATATGTTATTGATTCTGATTGACAATCGGCATATGTTTTTCTCTCAGAGAGTTTTTTGGCGAGGTGTCGTTGAAGAACTCTTGTGGTTTATTAGTGGTTCAACAAATGCAAAGGTGCTGTGAATTAATTACTGCATCAAGAAGAGTTTGTCTTATCTTTGTACATTTACACTAGTATGGTATTGCTACCATAACTTAATTCTTGATCTGGATTATCTTAATAAAAAATTCCTTGCACCAAACAGATTAGGTTCTATTGTTCATGAAGTATAAGTACATAAAACTTATTGTTAATAGAAAATTGATCATGCTACTTGACCCGTATACATAGGCAACAATATTTTTCCTCTTTATTGTTTCATCTTTTGTAAGTTAACAATTTGTAACTGTAATAAAGGAAGAGAAAGCAAGTGAAGGAGTTAATTTGCTTGATGGAGCAGAGCAACTAGAATCTGTTTATTAGCTGCAGTACTTGTCGAGATCAGGTGAAATGAGTCTAGATTGGAGATCAGAAAAATCTAGATGTAAGTTACGTGTATGCTGACCGAAATGAGTCTAGATTGGAGATCAGAAAAATCAGTTTGATGTAAGTTACGTGTATGCTGACCTTTAACACTGGCAAATTGCTTCCTATTACCTCCTGGTGGAAGACAAATAGAGCATGGAGAAAAAATAAAAGTGACTCCTCATTGAAGTAATGTTGTCGCAGATGCTGCCTGGACTACCCATCTAGACCATTTGGCTACTTCCACCATCTACATGTCTGACATTTTGAGTTTCAGGCCAAGCAACAACACTAGCACCTAGATAGGGCATATGAAGCTAAGTAGGCCCCTAAGACCTACTCTCTTTTCTTTCTAAAGCAGACTCTTGTTACAAACACTTTTTACTGGCTGAGGGTAATAGAATTTGACTCAAAAGAGAGACAATATGAAAATATATATAATTTTGAGTAATGTAGCAAGTTCAAGTAGTTTTGATAACAAGCTAGAGGCCAAAGAAATTGTTTCATCAAAACACACCTGCAAAAGAAATATGAAATGAAATTTACTTACCAACAGGATACTAATTAGAATGTCTATTATGAAACAATGGATGTTGATAGTCCAATATGAACTAGTGGATGTTAGGAACATTTTAGGAATTTTGAGAATTAATTCAAGATGACTGCATAATGCATAACATATGTGTTTTTGTGAACTTATGAATTATACAAAACGTTTGCACTTTATTTTTATATGCATATATAAATCTATACATGAATTTACTTAGGTTCATTCATGAAAATTTTAGTTTCATAGTAAATTTTGCTATGAATTTACTCTTTTATCCTTTCAGGTTTACCTTTTAGCTAGATAGAATATCATTCTGCTGAGTATTCTGTTTGCAAATTGTTGTCTGCAAGCATTACTGTTAACTAACTCTGGTTCAACCAGCCTTCAAGTTTTCCCTTCTGTTGTTATGATCCTTTTTCTGCTGTAAATTTTTCCATTCAAACACTGTTGGTTCCCATTGATGTAGCATGGTTTTGATAGTCTACTTTTACCTATGGGGTGACTGCATGCATCTTAAACCTTTTTTCTTCACACGTCATTATTTATGTTACACCTTTTTCTTCTGTGCTATGCTGAAACGTAGTTTTTGCTTTTGACCTTGAATAGTTCCTGTTAATGGAGCTTTTATCTTCACAGGTTTTGCAGGGAAAAGGCATTCATATATGGGATGGCAATGCATCAAGAGAATACCTTGACAGGCATGGATTTGTGATGCTACTTTGCCTAGATAATTCTCAAGTTTTCAACCTTGCAAATATGATACCTTCATATCTCTGTTTTCAGTGTTGGCTTAACTCACAGGGAGGAAGGAGATCTAGGGCCTGTTTATGGGTTTCAATGGAGGCACTTTGGTGCTGAGTAGGATATCAATCTGAAAATCTGCTTAATTATTAATATCTATTTTCTTGCTAGTTTTTCTAACAAAGCGTATATTCTATAGGTACACTGACATGCATGCTGACTATACTGGGGAAGGATTTGATCAATTATCAGCCATAATAGACAAAATTAAGAATGATCCAGATGATCGCCGAATGATTCTTTCAGCTTGGAATCCCTCAGATCTCAAGAAAATGGCTCTTCCTCCTTGTCATATGTTCGCACAAGTTAGTGATCGTTTGACTATTGACAGTTACTGAATTTGTTATGTACAATGCCCCATTTTGGTGGTCAGACTTAGTTGTCTGGGAGTAATCATTTGAAACATTAATCAAGTACCTGCCAACATTCTTATGCATATTCATAAGTCCTCATCTACTTGTATTAATTGATGTGGTCTCACAGACTTAATATGTGTCCACACATAAGTACTCTTTATCTTTCATCCTGATCCTAAGTTGGAGTTATTCCTTTTAAAAAAGTTAAATTGGAACCAAAGATCGGTAATCTAGATTATATATCTGTTAATTTGCTGACATGATTGGAACCAAAGATGACATGATTATAAAATCAGTTAATTTGCCAGATATGCTCATGTTCTTTTGCAGTGGTGACGGAAATTATTATATACACTACCTACAGAATTGCTCTAGTTACTAAATTGAACAACTGTCCTCATTAGTGATTTTAATACTTTCTTTCAATTGATTTTCCAGTTCTACGTGGAGAATGGGGAGCTGTCATGCCAAATGTACCAACGGTCCGCAGACTTGGGTCTCGGTGTGCCATTTAACATCGCGTCATATTCCCTTTTAACATGCATGATTGCTCAAGTCTGTGGTATGTTATCTTACTCTTTTATTTCCTTTCTCTTTACATGAAGATGTGTATGTGTCAATGTTTGGTCTCTGTTTCCTGTGGTTGCTCCTTTCTTTCTATAAAGTATAAACATTCATTAAATATATAGGACTGCTGCACCATTTAACATTGCATCATATTCCCTTTTAACATCATGATTGCTCAATTCTGTGGTATGTTATCTTATACTCTTTTATTTCCTTTCTCTTTATATTAAGATATGTATGTGTCGATTTTGGTCTCTGTTTCCTGTGGTTGCTCCTTTCTTTCTATAAACATTCATTAAATATATAGGACTGCTGCATTGATTTCAGCAAATTGCTACATATGATTATAAATTTCAGAATTGACTAGCAACTAATATGCATTGGTGGCATGAGAGGATTAGCATGGAGGGTTGGTGCTACCCATATTTTGTCATGAAGAGCTTATAGATCATAGATGTTTTTCAGAGAATATGATGATGAAAGTTAACAAATAATAGCAATAGCAATAGAGTAGAGAACTTGCGTAAGAAAGTGAAAATTGGAGAAGCAAAACCACTGGTGGGAAAAAGAAAAGCAAGGGAGGGGGAGGGGAGGGGAAATAGAGGCAGGGGGAAGGTTATATTGTCAGTCTCAATCCAACAATAAAAAATCAGAAGAGACAAGTAGGCCTGCAAAACCATCTAGAGTGCAAGAAGAAACATGAAAGTGAAAGCAGAAGTGCAGAGAACATTAAATTTAGGTAAAACAGAAAAAGAAAAGAGCAAGAGTTTATATTTCATCTGCATTTCTCACCACTAGTACCACCTGTGAATAATGTTCCTGGTGGTATTCTTCTAGATATGCAGATATTTCATGTGCATATCTGGTTGTGTTCTGTTGAATTAGTTAAGATGTATCATCAGTATTAAATTCTTCAAATTCTTTCTGTATAATCTTTGCACCACTTTATGTAATAGAAAAAGAAATAATAAGCCTCAGTTCAGTAAAGCTCCATATTTTTTGCCTAAACTTAGTAATTTATTGTCGGTCCTTTATGATGGACCAACTAGCTTCTGTCTAACTGCAAATAATAAGCCTGTCACAGAATTTTTCAATTAGTTTCTGTCCAAGTTGCAATTCTTATCTGAAACCTGCCACCAATTACTGATTCACGATAAAGTTTTTCAGGTGGTTATCTAGTTGAGGCTTGTCTTATAGTTCATGTTTCTTACCGAAATTTCGTACCATTCCGAGGTTTCGAGATTCGCTCGGTATAGTACAGTACTGTATACCGAGTGGTATATTTCAATATATCGCTCGGTATATATATATATATATATATATATAAAGTAAAAAAAAATTGTTTTCATCGAGGCGACGTCGCCTCTCTTATAGGATTCTTCTCCCCGTGTGGATGAGAAGTCACCGACAGACAAGGAGGGAGAGCGGTGTTGATCATTAGGTTCTCTTCTCCCTTTTCTTTCTTTCTCTTCTCCCTCTTCTTTCTTCTCCCTCGCCCACCATCCGATTTAGGACGATAACAAGGTGAAAATAGCCCCAATCAATGGTACCGCCCGATAGTCGGCAGTCCGTATACTGGTCTGGTGGCAGACCGATACGTTCGGACGGTATCATTCGAAATTAAAAACCTTGTTTCTTACTATAATAAACTTACATGGTTCTTTTGTTGAGCAATCTTGGAACCCCATGTTAAGAGTGGTAAACACAGGAAAAAGGATAATTCAAACTAATACTGGAATCATATAGGTTTTTTCCCCCTATACCTACTTGTTCAATTCGGAGTTTTTTTTGTTTTTAACGTTTGATTTTAGATGTTGACCAAGGATGTCGTGTCTTGTTACCTCCAACCAACATGATTGTTTGCATGCAGTAATAAGACTAACTCGTGTCAGACTGAATGAGCAGGAGTAGCACGAAGCTGTCCTTTCGTATAAAGTGTATCTATTCTAATGGTCTCGAATCAATTTTTGTTCTACATTGCAGATCTTTTGCCTGGAGATTTTGTCCATGCTATCGGAGATGCTCATGTTTATAGCACTCATGTAAGACCGCTGGAGGAGCAGCTTCAAAAGCAACCAAAACCGTTTCCGGTGAGCATTGCGACAGACAAAAAATTGTTTTCTTAACAGATCAAATAAGGAAAGATCCTACTACATCCTACTCTTTGGAAACAGGTTTTGAAGATGAACCCACTCAAGAAGGACATAGATTCCTTTGTGGCATCAGATTTTGAGCTCGTTGGATATGACCCTCACAACAAGATAGAAATGAAGATGGCAATTTAGACCCCTGAGCTTTCTCGGCAGTTAAGAGAACAGAACAGAGCTTTCTTTTTCTCTTCAAGAATCTTTTTGTGCATCAAATTAGTGGTGTGTGGTGTCACAAATCTCATTCTCGTTTTGTGGACCGATCAGAGATTGGTGACATTGCTTTGGGTGATTTGATTTGACCAGACAATAGAGGCTTTTGATTCGAGGACGAACTACATTGTCCCGCCGCCCCACGCGAGATGAGTAATAATCTGTGCACGTTCGTTGGCCAATGCATGTCTTATTTTGTGCGGCAGCAACGCAAGCTACTGACACGGCACGCAAATTAAAGGGTTTCAGATCATTATCGCTGTGCTTTGCCAACCTTCTTCCCTCGCTGCTGCTTCGCATGCAAAATGGAAGCTTTCCATGGAACAACGTGAGGAGATGGTGCTCATATTCCTGCTATATCTACCGAAGGAGTTGAGGAGGAATCAATTTGGTTTACGAGAAACGCGATCGTCCCCTTTCAGAGATTATCAATCACCCAAATAAAATACTATGCAAGAGGCGAGCTTAAATCTTACATCTACCTGTTACTCATCATGCACTTGGATTTAGATTTAGCTTTGCATGTCTAAAGCTTCGAATATATATATAGGTTGGTAAAATGCGTCGCTGTAAAGTGAAGAGATGGGTAGTCTTCAGTCAAAACTGGAGGCACCCATTTTTCCTTTGTTCATATTTAGTGGACTTCTCATCCGCTACTTCTATCGAGTAGGATGTGGATTGCGTCCTTCCCAACACTCAATCCGTGAGACCATCATTTCGTACTACATCCATCATGTCCATAAACTTACCCATCCCCAAATAAATAGATAATGACATAAGAATCCAATTATAATGTTTGGAGGATGGAGGTCGAGGGGTTACGTGCCCGTTTCATCAACCATGATGGCACTTTGGGTAGAAAAAATCTACCTACCATTTGGGTCTTTCTTCATCAGATCTAGCTTTCCACCACCTTCCTCCCTCCCTTTTTCTCCTTTCTTTGAGTGTAAATCTCATTCTCTTTTGGGAATACTTTGGCAATCTCACACCACCTTTTGAAATGATGTAGGACAGTGGAATCACCTCATATGCATAAAGTATCATTTTAACTCAATATAAGTTTTACCGTTACTCTCAGGAGCAAATCGGTTAAACTTGCACAAATACCACATTAATATTTTTATTTAGACACTGAAAAGAGAAACTTGATTCGAACTCATGCGACAGATACATGATTCCAACTTAAAACATGAGTTAATATCATCTCAAGATTATGACCATGTAACCACTTAGGAAAGGATCGAATACACATTTGAACAATGCCCATCCATTGTCATAAAATGCATAATTTAGTTTAACATGGATGTGACATTTTGCCCACCAACTAAAGCTATTGATATTACTGGTAATCCAATGCAGGTCGTAAGCTTGAGTCTATCTACTCTCCATTGTCTCAAACGTTCAATAAATATTTGTTCAAAGTCCTTCGCACTGATTGATCTGCGTCATACGTTTGGGTTCAATTTCATGCGTATAACTTATGGATCACACCTCCTTCCCATCCGTACGGGCTCCAAATCGAAGACGCCGTCGGAGAAATAACACCGATCGTCTCTCCCTCCGTCAGAGTCGTAGGTATGTAGCTCCATGATTACATATTATTTTATGTGCCTAATTAATTCGTATACAGAGCGTAATGCGATCCAGAAAACGACGACGTAATAAAAAATGGTCCTTACCCACTCTGATGGTTTTGGTTCCCGATACGTGTATTGATGATGGCTTAAGAATCCATTTGACTTCAAGCAAACGCGCTTCTCCTTGACATGGAAAACGTGTTGGGGAAGCAGCTCTCATTAAGAAACGGATGGGATTCAAGCAATGGTCAAACACAAGCATGCATGACGACATCGTCTTCTTTTAACTTTGGTTGGGTGAAGCACTCTAACCCTTCGATCGCGTTTGAAATGGATTCAAATAACATGAAAGTTATGTAGATCGGAGCTCTACTAATGTCTATTCGGCTTCTTTAATTATTTTTTTATTAAATTTAAAAATTGATTGGGGTGGAAATAATTTTAATCGTATATTAAGCATTAGTTCGATGATGATTGCTGGATTTATCATATGAATTAGGTAGTGCTTACTGTTCTGCGTCTCCGATTGTGATATTGGATGGCGTCGTTGAGGAGAGTAGATGGGGGAAGGGGGAAACATCGCCGTGCATCCGTAGCAGCGTTCTTGTTTTCGTGAAGAGTCGTGCGGCATCGTAAAGAAACATTTGGTCAACGCGAAAACAAGCGAAGTATTCTTGCCACCGATAATAATAAGTATGAACAGTGGTCGGATAGTTTTGGACTCGAGATTTCAGCGTGTGTCGTTGACGGGCGTCTGAGCTCACGCAAGTGGTTCGATCCGTTTAGGGGTTTGCTTGATATGGAAGACTAGATTTGCACGCTGTGGAGGACGACGGTCTCGATGGAGAGGCCCGGGCCGAAGCCGAGGAGCACGCCCCAGTCGAGACCCTCGCCGGTGGTGGATTGCCCCGCCGCCGCCGACCGCTTCCGCATCTCGTCCAGGATGAAGAGAACCGTGGCGCTCTGCATGTTGCCGAACTCGCTGAGCACGTGGCGAGTCGCCCCGAGGCGGTCCTTGTGCAGCTCCAGCCGCGCCTCCACCTGGTCCAGGATGGCCCGCCCGCCCGGGTGCACCACCCAGAACAGCTGGTTCCAGTCCGATAGGCCGAGCGGCGCCAACGCCGCCGCCAGGCTCTGCTCGATGTTGCTGGCGATGATGGCCGGCAGCTGGCTCTTGAGGTGGAAGGTGAGGCCGACCTCCCGGAGGTGGCCCCCCACCGCCTCCGCGCTCTCCGGGAGCATCACCTGCGACGCCGACGCCACCTCGAAGATGGGCCTTTCGACCCCCTCGACCGGGTCCGCCCCCACGACGAGCGCCGCCGCCCCGTCGCCGAATAGGGCCTGCACGATGAGGCTCTCCATGTGGGCGGCGTCGGGGCCGCGGTAGGAGAGCACGGTGATCTCGGAGCAGACGGCAAGCACACGGGCGCCGCGGTTGTTCTCCGCGAGGTCCTTGGCGACGCGGAGCGCCGTGCCGCCGGCGTGGCAGCCGACGTTGTAGAGCATGACGCGGCTGACGGACATGGGCAGGCCGAGGAGCTTGAGGAGCTGGAGATCGGAACCGGGCATGTCGACGCCGCTGGCGGAGCAGAAGACGAGGTGGGTGATGTCCGACTTGGGGCGCCCCCACTCCTTGATGGCCTTGGCAGCGGCCTCCTTGGCCAGCTCCGGCACTGCGGTCACCACAATCTCCTGACGCGCGTCGAAGGAGGGCGCCATGGGAGCCAACAGGCTCGGGTTCTCCCTCAGGATCTCCTCCGTCAGATACAAGTGCCGCTTCTTGATCGCCGCCTTCTCACCTATACAATACCCGCATCATTCGGACACACACATAAACAAACAGCTCAAATATGATGATTCGGAGGGAAAAAAGGATGAACTCTCGAGGACGAGCGCGTCTTACAGATGCGTCTGAACTTGGCTTTGAGATCCTGCAAGTGCTCCGAGTCGGTGACCCGAAAGTAGAAGTCAGGATAAGCGCTCTGGTCGATGACGTTGCTGGGGTTCGCAGTGCCGATGGCCAAGATCGTCGCCGGGCCGTCGGCGCTCTGCGTCGTGCGGAAGCCGTTCGTGCTCTCCATGGCGAGCCGGAGGGCAGGAAAGACAGGGAAGCGAGGTGACAAAGACTCCCACCGGAGTAGACTCTTGGCGAGGATGGATACCAGAGATGCTGGTAATATAGCGCGTATATATAGACCTCAAGTTCACCTCCGGAGCAAATATTAGCACGCATGCGTGATGAACAGAAATGGGTGGAGTGGGCGACGGCCTGAGATTGTGCATTGCGATGCTGACTTCAGTCAATCGCAGACGGTCGACGTTGGCAGGGCCCATTATTTTGATCCACCAACCGTATGTGAGGTGGATATGAAATGAAGACCGTATGGTGTTTCCATTTTCCATTGATCCCCAAAAATGAAGCTTCGTATCTAATTATCGTCGGAGACGGGAAAGAGACAACGAGGGTTGGGTTCCGGACACGTAGGAAGGTGCGTCGTGTGACCCTCGACCTCGAGCGAAGTCGTCCTCATAGGAGGCCAAAAGGTTCTCTTCATGTAGTTGGTGGCCTAACATTTACGTTCCGCTCGGTGGCTCCGTCCGGGTTACCGGGCGCGGGGGCGCGGGTCGACCGCCTTGCGCTCGACGTCCGGGAGCCGATTGTTGCGTATGACACGCCGTGGATTCCACGTGACATGACATGACGTATCGGCCGGAATCGACCACCTGGTAAGACTAAACGGTCGAGATGCGTGCACGTCCAACGTCGTCATCCTGACGCGAGACTGACATCAGACGGCCATCGACAGTAGAGTGGGTGAGGGAGGACATGGGGGTGGGGTCCGCGGTCGGTATCGTCACCACAAACCTCACGCGATGTAGATCACGTATGTGTCAGATGAAAGATGGACCGTAAGTCACACGTCATTCTTCTCTTGGATTTGGATCCACATAATCGTAGATTCTTTCCGTTCATCAATCACTCTTCTCTTATTTCAGTAATAATTTGTAACTACTATTTTACTGGATTGATTTGGACGGTGTGAAAAAGATAATTAGACCGTACACGAAGATAGAATAAATGTTTGATTCAATCGTGACCATAGCTGCGGTACGAAAGACGATCCAAAAATATTTAATTAGTATTTAATTCAATTATGACCGAAAGGGCTGGAGACTGGTGATTTGGGTTTACCGTGGTGAATGACGGTGGTGGATAGAGTCTATCAGACCTCGTTTCATGGTTTCATGGGCTCGACGATTGTGTCTCATCTGACATTCGAGGGTTCCGTCATTGGAGCGAGAGCTCGATGAACTTGGAAGAAGAAAATATATTCTTTGTTCACATTGGTTGGTTCGAATTGATTGCGAGAAACGTCAAGTTTGATGGCTCGAGAAAGTGAGTGGGTCCTGCAACATATAATTCAACACCACTATGACTTGTTTGGCTTCACTATAGTCAAAAGCCAACCGCTTCGCTTTCTTCCAACCAACCCTTCGTGTGACGCGCCAAAAGAACAGAAGCCACGGGAGGAAGACGACACGAGTTCATAAAGCCAGTCCGATGCCGATGGGCAGCTCTACGATTCGTGTTCACCGTTAATCGACGAAGAGAACACGTTGCTTGGATTAAATCCGCTGATGATGATCCCACCTCACCCTCCCCTGCGAATTCAGCTTTAATCTACGGACGATACGTGATGTGGTAGGTGAAGCTCTTTGTTTATCGTTGGATTTTTCTCCTGTTGGGAGAACATGTCTTCTTTCATCTTTATTTCCGGTCAACTACACCAACCATGATCTCGGACTCGCGACCTTCTCTCTCTCTCTCTCTCTCTCTCTCTCTCTCTCTCTCTGGTCCGGTTCGATTTCTCTGTGATGGGGATGCGGTAATTGGGCTGCGATCTGGCCGAATTAGACCCGGCCCAATTAAACCTGAGCCCAAGTTGCCACGGAAGAGTATTTTGTTGGTAACGACAGGAACGAGAGAAATGAGAGAGTGGTTCTTCAGATGGTCAAATCTGAATTCGAGTCGATGACCGTCCGTGCATGGCTTAACCCGAGATGGACAAAGGTGACATGCACGACACAGCGGACTTGTATCCCTGAGACATGCGCAACACTACGGAATGAGTCGTGTAGAGAATTGCGATCACGTAGCTGACCAGAAACCCAGATGGCCTTATTTGTTTGAGTATTTGCGATACCATTCTCCGCAATCCGAGCAATTTCTCGAGTCCAATAGACGTGTCGATCGACATATCAGTGGCCTCGGATGTTCTCTCTCTCTCTCTCTCTCTCTCTTTCCTTCTTCTTCCCAAAAAGCTCCCGTTTCTTCTTGTACAGTTGAGATATGCCTCCTAGAGGCTACGCTCTGGTGTTCTTCCTCTGGGCTCTGCTCGCCATCATCACCCCAACTCTCGTTGTATGGTCAGCATCAGCAAAACAAAGTTATGATCCCACAGGTACGAGGCATTTTTTTTCTGATTTGGCTGCATCAAAATAAACTGTAGTTTCCATCTTTTACGTGGCAGGAGTAGTAAGAACGTCGAAACCTTTTTAACTGTATGATTTCACTTCGTAGAGAAACTAATTTCTCCTCCATTTCATCTGATATCAGAGGCGAAACATGATGTGAAGGTTAGCAGGAGAACGATGGGCATTACAGAGACTGGCCAGTCGAAGAACACCACAGCGAGGACAACGGTACGAGCACCAAGACTAGCGCCAGCGCCAGCTCCAGCTCCTTTGACAGGGAATGACACAAGCAGCTGACGGGACAACAGTTATCTGATCGTGTTTTCGAGGTATTAATAAAGAGAATGGATGCCCCGATGAAGTGAAACCGGTGGATGAAGCACTCATATATTTTCTGCATTTGGGGTTGCATGACAGCTGATCGATTTGCTAATTAACACGATGATGTACTTCTACATTACCTTCGAACTATGTGTTCTGTTTTCTTCCCCGCAGTAATTGTCGGTGATGCTTTGTGTAGCATTCGTTGTGCTTTATCCCAGGGACGAATTTGCGTTGCTACACTGCTAAACACCAGTATTGGAATCAATCCCGTCTCAGAAATGGTTTTCGTTTGTCAATTGTGAACTGTTCATTTGTGTTCTTAAGGGAGACTTACGATCGAGTGAGAATAACTCAATATCTTAATTTTACCGTGTATAATTGCCGAATCACAGTATCAACTACTGTAAGCACAGGAGTAGATTGGACGACCATATACGATCCTTCGCTTTCCGGCCAATTTAATGATCATTCGAGAGCATTCTATGGTGCGCAGCGAGGAGCAGAAATTGAAGCCACAAGCAGCTAAACGGAACAAAAGCGCCTTATTAATTTGGTATTCTGGGAAGGACAAACAAAATTATTTAGCGGCGATGGCGCTCGAACAAGAAAGAGGAAGAAGAGAGGGCAACATACGGCCATTCCAGCACGGGGCACAACAAAAGCATCAACCACACCACACACTCATCGAACCCTCCAAGCCAAGCTGCCTACGTTGGTGTTGACCGGCTGCTAGCCACCGACGACGACGTGCTCTCACAGGAAACGGTTCAGGAATTCGTCGACGGTGGTGTACTTCACGTCAGGGTACAGCGCCGTGGCCTCCACGCCGAAAGATGGCTCGATCTCGAAGTTGGTGTGGTCACCCTTGACAAAGGCGGAGTGGCAAATAGAGAGCATGACGTTGAGAGGGATAGGCGCCTCTGAAAGAGAGAAGCAATTGGGGTTAGCAGACGGGCTTACAGGTCATATAAGTATTCCGCACAGAAAGGAAGTTCCTAAGCACCTTGGATCTGCTTCAGGACTTCTTCTTCCGGGACGTAGACCCTCTCGAAGGTCTTGCCGACCTTCTTCTCCCAGAGGGAAATGAGCTCGTTATGAGACAAGATGTTGGCGGAAGGTCTCAGATATAGAACCTTGTTCAGGGTTCTCGGATCATCCACTGCTTTAATTGTGTATGTCCCGATGTCGTCTTCATTGAGAAAGATCGCTGTTGCAGGAGGAAAACAAACGCCATTAAATAAGAGATGGTCATATATTTACATCTTTCAAAAGAAGACGAAGAGGAGAATTCACGCCATACCTTTTGTGTTCCCGTCACCTAAGATGACAACCTTGTCCGTGGGAGGACCAGTGGCTCCTGCCTGTCCTAATATTGGGAGGAAATACCCACCGAAGAAGTTGGAAGATACAAAGGTGTAAGGGATCCCCGATGCCTCAATAGCCCTTCTGATTTGTTGCTTGACGACAAAGGTCGACTTTGCTGGCTCCACAGCATGGCTTCGGTCTACGTCGTTGCCAAACTCCGATGGAAGGTACCTCTGCGAACTCACCCATGATGCAAACATTCAGCTTGAAACTTTTAGGAGGAGGAAGCCACATTTTGATGTGCATATTCCGTTGTTCAAATCAACATCTTTGATATTTAATATGGAATGTTTGGTATCTATAGCAACAATGGTCATAATTCCTACCCAATTCATTGTGATGTTGCTCTGGTTCTTCCACTATCTGCTAGTGTTCAATAATACGGCAATAGACTTTCTACCGTAGAAATTGGACTAAAAGATCATCTTCAATTCAGAAAACAAAAAGTAAATGGCTAACGTCAGTCATCCTAAGAGGATATCATAATCTGTTCAACACTATTTACTTTAATTCTTGAGGGGTTTAGGAATTCAAGTGTGTGCAAAATCATCCACCCCTTAAGAGAACAGGGCATGACAAAATCTTCTTTTTAATTTCTTTGTTTCCCCAACAATTTCAGAGTAATAAATTATGGAGATTATGGCACAGATCTTTTGATTTAGATCAGATCCTGTTCGGGACAGGGCTTTTCTTCCTCCCCTGTCCCCCCTCCTCCTTGCCAACATCCTTCCCCTTTCCGATTACTACCGATTGCAACGTAGATTAAAAGAATTGTAGAGGAGGAAAAGGGGGCACCTTGATGTGTCCTCCGGCTGCTTTGATGGCGTCGATGATCTTGGTCTGATCACTCAGCTGCATGAAGCCGACGGGGGAGATGACCACATCCACCAGCTTGATCGCCTTAACCAGACTCTCGTGGTTATATATATCCCCCTATCGATCAGACGACAGGACGAAGCTTTCATCAGAAAAAGGACTCCCGGAGGGAGACGAAGAGGAACGCGGTGTGGTGCGGTCGGCATCAACTTTACCTGGACGAGGGTGACGCCGGCGGCCTGGAAGTCGCTCAGGAGCTTGGCCTTCTCCGGTTGGTCGGCGGTGGTGCTCCGGACGAGTGCGAAGGTAGGGTTACCTAACCTGGCGCTCGCAAACACGATGAACTTGCCGATGTACCCCGTGCCCCCGATGATCAGGATCTTGCTCTTCTCGCTCGCCATTCTCTCCTCGGTCAACGATCACCTCGCTCTCACCCGACGAATGTTGTGTTCTCGCAGGATCGCGGTGGTGAGGGAGGCCGTGGCGGAGCGACTCCATTTATAGCCGATTCATCGGCAAGCTTCGCGGTGTCCACAATAATTACGATCCCCGAAATGACTGCCCTTTATTTTATTGCTTCGGTTCAAAGGAAAAAATGGATGGTTGACGTGACTGCCGGTGCAATTCCGGTGGGACGAACGTGCCTCATGATAGCGTCTACGTTCGGAAAACGACGCACCGCTGAACCGATCGATCGTTCCGATCCGTAATCCAGTGATTCCGGCCGAACCCAAATCGGGATCGATCCGACCGTCGAGTTAGTCCACATGCTAAATTATATATTCGCATCCCTGTGCAAAATTAAGATCGTTCAAAATAGACTGTGCATGGTCAATTTCGATGGCCCCCAAAATTAATGCATGCTCACGGGGTCAAAATTGTGTGCTCGATCAAAGACCAATTTCCCGTTGCATCCTAATTAAATGTAACAAGTACGAGAAATATAATAATGCGGATAAATGGTACTATGGTTAGGTGGGTGGATCCCAAAGAGTTGATGTATTTTAATTTTGATTAATTATTTAAATTATAAGGACGATAAACACGTCATATATTGTCAAAAATCAAACGTACACACGTGGTTTAGTCCATCATCGGCAAGCTACAACGAAGCGACACCGGCAACAACCATAGTCCTCCCCACCCACGTGGCTCCTATGTTTCTAGAACCGGGGGTTGGTGGGTCGCCGTCCGCCAGCGGGCGATGCCGTATCCGAATTGCCGTTTGATCCGTCACCAACGCACCTGCGACCGGTGATGGCCGTCATGTTCCTCCTCTTTTGACTGCGTGTATTTATTTTATGATGTCGATCATATATGCATACATATATGTATATGATGTATATGTATGCATATATGATGTCGATCGTTATATGCATTGGATTGCCGTATGATGTCGATAGACGACCGTACCGGATGACATAAATGAAGGGAAAAAGAAAAACTCGAACCGACCGATTTCCGGCTCGGTCGGTCTGACTTCCGGTTCGATTCGACTGAGTGATGTTAGCTTGACGCCATGTGATTATTTTCTTAAAAGAAAATAGAAAAATAGAAGGGAAAAAAGAGGGGTTGGATTCCAATTTTGATCATTTGTGATTTAAACTGGTTTAAATGGATGTGTTATCGTTTCTAATTTAAAGGAAGAATAGGTAATGTGTAGTTTGAACTCTTTGTCATCCTCTGACCGGTAGTCGGGTCGTTGGTCCAACCAACCCGTCCGGTCGAAGGACACTGCATGTTAAAAGGTCGTTGTCATGCTTTGGACGTTACCTTCGACATGACACGATTTGGATGAAAAAATTCTATTTTTTTTAAGTGTAATGAAAAAATTATTAACAACACAAGAGAGAGAGAGAGAGAGAGAGAGAGAGAGAGAGAGAGAGAGTAGGTGATGAGGTATTTAGCGTCAAACTATGTTAGTCTCTAGGATATGTTGAAGGCACTTAAAAGAGTCACTTGAGGGGTTATGGATAATTAAAAGGATAAAATCGATCAATTTAATATGTTAATTCGAAGAGTAGAATTATAAGGTTGTAAGGATTATCAATTCGTAAAGTAAAACTTATAAAATTATTTGCTTTAAATTCTATTATAGTTATCGACCCAATATCTTAAATTTAAGGACTTAAAATCTCTTTATCCGTAAATCTAAATTATCAGCAATATATTCATATGTCTAATTCTATACATAAACTAATTCAATTTCCCATCAAAGAAGTCTTATTTCAACATCAAAGTACAGTATTCAACACTGATAGGTGTTGAATACTTTGATAGGTGACGTGTAAAAACATAAAAGACGTCAACTCTTTCTTTCTTGTCTTAATCGTTTAGAAAATTATGATGTCATTATGATGTCATTAAGATGAGAAAACGAGAGTGTTGAATGACTTGTTTCGAATTAGAATATAAAGACAATGGGAAAGATATTGATGTATCATAAGAAAAGTTGGTCGATTCAAAATCATTTGTCCCATTTCTTTAATTCCCATCTAAATGACTCGTTTCAAATTGAAATACAAATGTCATACGATTGAAAGTTAATGAGGAGATGTTGTGGAACAAGAACAGTGTCGAATGCAACTTCCTAATGTGTCAAACAAATTCCTGTTTTCATATCAATCGCCTGTTAGTTCTTAATGGAAATAAATATCAAAATGGAGTGTCGTAAATACTATAATCACATCAATAATATTAGCAAAATTATCGTTTTTATAAAAAATATGGGCTTTCACAAAATTTCTAACCGATAAAAGAACTGCAATATACGTACTTCTTATTAGAGGTTTTATTAACCTGTGAAGAAAAATCAGAATGATGTTAATAGTACACACCTATGACAACAAATTCATATCCAAATGGTGCATTATTCACTAAAATCACAAAACTGGATAGATTGAAATAGATTGTAAGAAAAACACCAAATCAGAAGAAGAAAAGAAGAAGAAATCCACAAGTTCTGATTACTCTCGACTGTCTAGGGAGTCATTTGCTATTTACTTCAAAAAAAAATCATATTCTTACAATATAGTAGACAGATATATTGATTGGCTGATTGATTCATAGTTGAAAGGATATATAGATAGATATTAGATAGATATATAGATAGACAGATGCCAAGATTTAGTTCAGCAAAAAAAGAAAAGACCATTGAACTATTGTGATTCTTTTGAGATATCCACTTACTATTTAACTCCAGCTATCTCTAAGCATAGCAGATCCTAAACTAATCGTGCGACTAAATGGTTTTAAGTGTTTGATTTCTGTAAAACTTCAACGAGAAGAGTGAGAAGATAGCAAAAGGGATGAGGAGTAATTCTAATATGTAGTATTTGTCCATTCATCTAAAAGTATTTATTTATATTTACCAAAAATAAAAATATTTTTTAAAAAAATTATAATCAATAAATCTTCTTATCCTCAACTATTTATCTTAATTTATTTATTTTATCTGTTGTTACATCTAATACTAACTATTTATATTAAACTTATCATTCTTCTAATTCAAAATAATTATAATCCAAAGTTAACTTTGAAAAAATTAATTTTTTTCTTTTGACAATACTTTTGTAAAGATACGAGTTTATTTGAATTTCTCTTTTTTCAACTAGTTTACGAATAAAATAATATTGAACTTCGATGTGTTTAGTGTGCTTATGAAAAATATGATTCTTCGTTAATGGACTTATTGTTGTAGGAGATTTTAGTTGATTTATCTTATTTTTCTTAAAAATCTATTAGAATTTTTCAAAGCTAAATTATTTGATATCGTGTACTTATTTATAACAGCAACATTCTCTTCATCTCACGGTTTGAGAGATTTATGATTAACTTCTTAGTTACAACATCATAAAGTCTAAAACTTTTTATCTTATTACTATACCACACAAATATGTATTTAATATTTTTATCATTAAGTTTGCTTCATTTTTATGTAGGAACATAAAAGTAAAGAATAAAATCAAATACATATGAGTAACTTACATTTGGATTTCTATTCAACCATGCTTTATAAAGTGTTTTTCCTTGTACCTTAAAAGTATTTTGGTATTACTTTTTCTTTAAGCATACACATGGTAGTCTTGACCATAATTCAGTTTTCTCACTCTTCTAATCTATTTTGTTAGAGGGTGTAGCTTGCAGCCAGTTCTCTATAAATGTCTAAATTCTTGTAAAAAATAAAAAAAATTAAAAGTGAATTCACCTTAAATGAGAAAAGTCTCAATTTTTTTTTTCTTTTAGAAAATATACTCATATCATCCTTGCACAATCATATGTAAATAACAGAAAATATTTACTTCTGAGATAGTTTACATGAGCCCATAAATATCTTCATGCATAAGTTTTAATGGTTCTTTGGCTCCCCCCAACTTGTTTGAAATAAATTTCTATATTATTTTAAAAAATACGAGATTCATAAATAGTATTTTTATTCTTAATCTTAGGTAAACCAGCTAATATATATTTTTGATTTAACAGTTATACTTCATCATAATTCAGATGACTATATCACTTATATCATAATGTCGATTCATCGATAGCAGTAATAGTGAATGGATGTAAGGAGAATTCAAAAATAATAAATAAAATATTTTATTTTTTTATCATCCTCGTAATTGCTATCAATTTTTTAGATTTCTTATTATAAATCAACAATTTTCTTCTCATCAAAAATAATATAAGATCGTTTTCTTATCAATTATCTTATACTAATGAGATTTTATTTTCAACCAATAATAAATATTATATCATCAATAAATTTTTTACTATATTTAATATTTATAACAATTGTTCCACCTAAAATTTATTGTTATTTCTCATATGTATTATAGATCTAATTGAATTATTAAGTCTTTGAAATAAACTTTTATCTACTATCATATGATTATTACATCAGCTATTTAAAAATCAAACAGGTCTAGAATATTTTTCATAAAATATTATAAAAAAATTTTATCCTTCTTTTCATAATTATTTTTTTATGATAATTTGCTTGATTTTTATTCTCATAATCTTTTTTAATATAGATATTTTTTTACAATAAAAGCATGAAGGAATATTTAGATTTTTATTTTTATACTAATAATATTTTATAATATGTCTAATTTTGTTTTAAAAAAATATTGATAAGTTTCTTTATTACATTATTTGGAGTTCCCTTTGTCTTATTTGATTGGTTTTGTCTCTTGTCTTGAGTGCTAGATTTATTTGAAAAGCATGTTCTGAAGTTTCAACTGAAGATCTATTCACTTTTTATTTATGAACTAACAATAAATTGATTAATTCATCAACGGATAATATACTTATATCTTTAGTTTCTTTTATAGTTGTAACACTCCGATTAATTTCATATCGAAAATGGACAAGATTAAAATTGACTTATAAGAGTCTAATTAGCATATTATGATCAATTTCAGTTTAAATATGTTGACTAATGGTTTAGGTCAAACAAAACCGATAAGCCAATTAACCTATTAAGCCCGAGTCGTGATAATTGGTATCGAAGTCGATTTGGGTATGACAAGATGACTCAAGTAGGAAAGAGCTAGTTAGCCCATTAGGCCCAGATCGTTATAATATAATAGAAATCACATTAAATTTTAGAGATAAATTTTATAATTTTTTTTACTACTATTTGATCTTTTATATTTTCATGATAAGATCTCATTTTGTTCATAATAAAATATACTTAAAAAAATGATAGCTTTAGAATCTTACATCATAAGAGTTTCAAATTTACATAAAAGAATTTGAAATTTTAAAATTTTTATCTTGTCTATATCTCAAAAGATTTTTTAAGATTTATTGATGTTGATATCAATATGGATTGGGGAAATAAGAATTTATCTATTGGTCATCGTGTTGAATCTCGTATTTTGATGATGAAACCACTTGATATATGTGTTTATGTTTTAATCCGCGTTTTGAGTGACGCAGGATGCTTCGATCAGGATGAGACAATTAAAGCAGGAAGAATCATGTTGTGCCGGAGAAACATGTCAGAAGATTGGACGTCGGGCCGGTGGATCGGTCGATGTATCGACAGAAGGTTTCGGGCC
>LVTN01000870.1:31539-65035 GCA_001649415.1 Musa itinerans | reverse complement strand
CACGATTGACCGAACCACTCTAAATCTTGGTTTGCATTTACTTTGAGCACTTTATCCTTACTGCAAACCTCCTCTATAGCTTACTGCATTCTGCGCTTTTACTGCATTCTACGCTTTTACGATCAATCTTACTGCATTCTGCGTTTAGACGTAAATCGGCTTTCTCGTACGAACATCGTATTTTAGTTTGCGCTTATATTCTGATTCCCATCATAACTGCAAACTGTCTTCTGCGCTTTTACTGCATTCTACGCTTTTACGATCAATCTTACTGCATTCTGCGTTTAGACGTAAATCGGCTTTCTCGTACGAACATCGTATTTCAGTTTGCGCTTATATTCTGATTCCCATCATAACTGCAAACTGTCTTCTGCGCTTTTATTGCATTCTGCGCTTTTACGATCAAGCTTACCGCATTTTGTGTTTAGACGTAAATCAGGCTTTCTCGTACGAACATCATATTTCAGTTTGCGCTTATATTCTGATTCCCATCATAACTGCAAACTGTCTTCTGCGCTTTTACTGCATTCTGCACTTTTACGATCAAGCTTACTGCATTCTGCGTTTAGACGTAAATCGGCTTTCTCGTACGAACATCGTATTTCAGTTTGCGCTTATATTCTGATTCCCATCATAACTGCAAACTGTCTTCTGCGCTTTTACTGCATTCTGCACTTTTACGATCAAAAGCTGTCTTTTGCGCTTTTACAAAACATATTTCAAGTTCAGTATTTTCAGAATCTGCATTTAGACGTAAACCGGTTTTATCATATGAACGAAGTTTTAAATCGTCGAAAGATTTCCGCTGCACTAATTCACCCCCCCCCCTCTTAGTGCTCTTGATCCTAACACATCGTAGCATATAGAGAGCTTTTATAACTTTCTAAGTATTCTTATTTTTTTAACCTTTTTAATCTTCAATAATATTGAGATATTGCATATCATACTCTATAAAATCATTTCCTATCAAATTTTATAATCCTCATGAAATAAATAAAGTTATCATTTTAATAGCCAAAACTGAAAAAAAATTCACTTTTGAAGATAGAAAAAAAGTTAATTATAAATACTTACTCCAATTGTCTATCATTTTTTTTTCACTTTCTAGATCTATTGATCTCTTCTTATTTTTTAATCGATATATTTCCACTGATCTTCTTGGAACCAAGCTATGATACCACATTTGTTGGCTCCGTAGAACTCTAGAAAGAAGATAATAAACAAAAAAGATAAATACTTTAAATATATATGACTGGGATAATAGAGACAAAGGATAAACCGACATATGAAATGATAAAGCAGAAGGGTCACACAAAATGAGGGAATGAGAAGGCTCGGGTGACTCGTTAGAAAGAGGAGATAGCAAAGTCAAATTAGAAGATTTTGGAGAGATGCTAGAGAGCATAATTGGATCGAATGAGGTCTTCTTATCCTCTTCTATTCATCTTAATCTAAATTTATATTTTTTTTGTTACATCTAATATTGACTATTTAAATTAATATCATCATCAAGCCCTTGATGATGATATTTAAGGGCTTATTAATTAAGGTCTTTGACTTCTCGTGAGCACTTGCACAAATGCTACCAAGAGACATACAGTGATGCATGCATTTTGTCTGCATAAAGATTTCGCAATCCACTCTTACATTCGTACAAGCCAAGATCACATGCTAACTCACTGTAGAGAGAGAACTGCATCCAAGAACAAGCATCGCCTTCCTACACAGCAGTGTCTTTGTTTGTACCCGACACAACATGCACTTAGTAGCTTATGACTTTGGAGATGTAATCTTATCTTCCCCGGTCTCAGACTCCATGGTCATTGTTCATCATGAAGAGTTGTTAGCTTAGAGGATTAAACTTAAACTACGTGCACGCATTTGCCCCTCGAACCCTTACAAGATCACATAGATCCATATCGCATGTCATTTAAAATGTCCTCTCAAGTAACCATTTTGGGGCCCATATTATTTTGAGTTTTGGATCCTGTAAAGATCTTATGTGTCGGACCTGTGCTACGTTTGATGTTCCTTGAAACATGCATTAATTACATGAGCAACACGCAAGCAATTACTTTGACTTAATCGAACGATAGGATAAAGACAAAGCTAGTTAATGATGTGACTGCTGTCATAATATTTATGATAATTAATATTGAAGGTGATGCCAAACAATAATCTCAATTCTGTCATCATCAACAAGATATTAAGAGATAGTTTGAGCATTTAAAGCGTCGTCTACCGACCAATATATTATTAAATTCAACTTAAATTCTTAAATATAGTATGTTTAGAAATTAGAATAATCTTTATAAAATTTATGGGATATATGTTGATAAGGCATATTTTGCCCCTAGGACACGTCACAGCCAATGCCACATATCACATCAGAATCCGTACCTCAGGACGTCGCTCGACACGTCTCATCCCAGTAAACCCAGTACGGTACCATCCTCACACACCAAGTCAGAGTTCGTACCGAGGCACTGTCTGATGCGTCCGTCACATCAACCCGCGTATGATCGACCTTCTTACAGCAATATAAAGACCTCGGGCCGCCCTCCGGACTGGGGGAGGGGAGAAAAAAAAAGAAAAAGAAAAACGATCAAACACTCTATTGACTTGCTTGTCGGAGGGGCCAAAGTCGGGGATCATCCGACGAAGGCCTTTTTTGCAGGAGAGCGGCCATGCATTCCGCACGAGCGTCCCAATTTTGAAAGTCGTCGATCGGTGTTCTCGCGACGAGTCATCAACCAGCATCCGAATCAATGAACGTCGATTGAGGTCCCGTCGCCAGAGCTCGATCGATCTTGACGACCTGCTCAGCCAAGAGACTCCCGATATCAACCCGTGGATCAGGCCGTGCTGACTCGTCAATCACGATACTTTTGTTCACCAAACACGTCATATAGGTTTTTGTTTTGGCTTGTAGCGGATAAAGGAGTCGAACTGTCTTGACGTTACTTTTACCTTAGCCTGGACTGGCGGCTTAGTTAAGTGGATGTAGAAGTAATTTGGAGGCCCCACCACATGTTTCCTTTGCTTACGGCAGTGGCTAATGGGCATCCACAAAGGAACTTCGATTCACGCCCGTGACCATTGCTGTGTTGACATTTTACGTGTGCCCTTTGATGGTGCAATGCGAAGCTGATACTTCTATTCACTTCGTCATCCGGTTTGGTATCGTAATCGTAGGTGGATCCACCAAATATGTTTCCATGCAACAGTGCAATAGACAGTAGAATCAGACAAATATGTTCCTTGCGACACTTTGCCAATTTAAACTCCCTCTCCCGATTCCAGTCTCTCACCGGTAAAGAAGAAGAAGAACAAAGGCATGGGCAGGGTTAGCGTGAGGGGCTTAGCGACCACCGTCCTCCTCGTGGTGTTCGTTGCATGCTCATGCTTTGCTACCTGTGGCGCGACGAGAGACCTGACCACCTGGTTGGCAGGAAGGAGAGGGAGTGGGAGGTCCGGCCGAGCAACGCCGAAGCCGAAACCAAGCTCAGGTCCGTCGTCAAGCCCGAGGTCGTCTCCGCCAGCTCCTCAAGGCGGGGGGGCGTTCAACGTGCTGGATTACGGAGCCAAGGGCGATGGGGTAACCGATGATACCAAGGTGATCGTGGACCCATTCTTTTTCTTCCATGTTGCAGCAGCACTACCGGATAATGTTCATGATGTTGATGCATTGTTCGTTGCAGGCATTCCAGGCTGCATGGGCAGCTGCTTGCGAGGGATCGCCGTCGAAAGTACTTGTTCCTGCAGACTCGGACTTCCTCGTCGCTCCAATCTCGTTCTCGGGCCCTTGCAAGTCCAACATCGTGTTCCAGGTAAATTACATCGCTTAAAGAAAGCTGCAAGGACAAATAACATCTCCCGTGCAATAAGAAAGCGGATGTTAAGTTTCCTAATCGACGATCGGCTTATCCAGCAAAGAGTGAGAACTTCTAGTATGTCTTGCAGTTGGATGGCAAGATCATTGCTCCGACTGGTGGCAAAGCTTGGGGCTCGGGTCTGTTACAGTGGCTCGAATTCAGATTGCTGAAAGGTATCAGAATTCAGGGCCAAGGCATCATCGAAGGTCAGGGCAATGCCTGGTGGAGCAGAGACGATCCGGTGAGTCCTCCTCCTTCGCAAATGCCTGAATTCGCAGCCAATTACACCGTGATAACGATCTTGCATGGTGATGATTAATTCCTAGCAGTTCGGCACCGAGCTCAGTGGACGATTGCCGCACGTCAAACCGACGGTAACAATTATCCCGATTCATAGCTTAATTTCTTGATGATAGATATGTACGAGCCGTCGTCGAATGACATATTGTCTCGTATATCGTATATCAGGCCGTGAGGTTCTATGGGAGCTCCGATGTAACGGTGACCGGCATCACGATTCAGAACTCGCCGCAGTGCCATCTCAAGTTCGACAGCAGCCATGATATTGAGGTCTTCGGTGTCACCGTCTCTTCCCCTGGAGACAGTCCCAACACTGACGGAATCCATCTCCAGAACTCCGTCGGCGTCTCCATCCATGATACCAACTTGGGATGTGGTAATTCTAAAGATCAGTACCGGTAGTGAGAAAGGCACGGAAAAGAATGAAACAAATGGAAGATGATTAAATTGTTTTGTTGGCGCATGGTTTGTTCCACAGGTGACGACTGCATATCCATCCAAACAGGCTGCTCCAACATCATGGTGCAGAACGTGAACTGCGGGCCAGGTCATGGGATCAGCATCGGAGGGCTCGGCAAGGGCAACACGCAGGCTTCCGTATCCAACGTCACTGTTCAGAACACCAACATGGTCGGCACGATGACCGGCGTCAGGATCAAGACTTGGCAGGTGATCTACATCTCCTCTGTTCTCGAGGTACAACAGTTCTTAGACCTCTTCGACATCCTCACACGCGTCCTCTTCGTTCCTTGCTGCAGGGTGGATCCGGCTACGCTAAGAACATACGTTTCTCAAAGATCAAGCTCTCGCGGGTGGCCACCCCGATCGTCATCGACCAGTTCTACTGCGACAAGAGCAAATGCCGGAACCAAACCTCCGCGGTGGCGCTGTCGGACATCACCTACGACGGCGTCGTGGGGACTTACACCGTCCAGCCGGTGTACTTGGCCTGCAGCGACACCGCGCCTTGCCGAAGCATCCATCTCGACGGCATACAGCTTGAGCCGCTGAAGCAACGTGGAACTACCTACGACCCTTTCTGCTGGCAAGCCTACGGCGACCTGCAAGGCCCCACGGAACCTCCCATCACCTGCTTGCAGAATGGAAACTCCAAGTGATGCATCTATCGGCGTCTCCATCCCATTGACACATTACTTGTAGTGTGCGACTATGTAGGATATACAGTAATCTACGGTGGATTTGCATGGTATAGGAATACAGGAAAAGCTGCTTATTTAAAGGCAGTATATCTATGTGATGATTCATGTAAATATAGTTCAAGTCAGCAGCAGTCGCATTTTGCGTTCGTCTTCTTCGTTTGGATCAGATCTCCTAAGTGTTTGAAGTTGGTACAGTGTGCACCAACTCCGGTTTCCCCATTCGCGTCGGGTCAGGCCGGACCGGTTCGGATTAAAGGATAATCGATTTGGGTCGTTGGGACCCATCTGGTAGCCAATCACAAGGAAGGTAGGTCGTTGGACTAGGGCTGGCCTCCAGGTGATGCACTCGTTTAATGGAGCGGGTTTACTAGGATAGGATCCGAAATATAATCCGCAACAGAAACGGGTTTGGTACTCTACCCGTTATCACAGCCCCTTTATCTCCCTCCTCTCTTTCCGTTGAAAAGAGAGGGCTCGGGTGGTCAGTAACGAAGCAGAGAGCTTGCGAGGTGAGGGTTCCTCCGCCACTCCCCCCCACTTTTCCTCGTTTCCTTCTCACTACTTCGCTTTGATCCGTCTCCTTCTCACTTCCTCGACACCTCCTTGTTCTCCTCCAGCATCTCTTCTCTGGCAAGTTGGAACCCTAGTTTCGCTGGCCGCTGATCGTGTTATTCACCCGTTCGCTCAGGTCTTTGATGGTCTGACTCCGATCGGCTACTCTTTCCAGGATGCACATAAAGAAGGTATATGACATTTACCGAGTCCGTAATTTTGCTGTTTTCCTGTGGTGTCGAGTCAGTTCTCTCTTCTCGACCGCTCTTTAAGATTTTGGTGATCTGGTTTGATTTCAATGCTAAATTCGTGGGGTGGACCTCTGAATAATTCTCGGTTTAGGTTATCATCGAAGGTTTTAAGAGCTACAAGGAGGAGGTCTCGACAGATCCTTTCAGCCCTAAAGTAAATTGCGTTGGTAATGCCTTCTCCCGTATCTTTTGTTGAGCTTGTTCTTCCGCGTTTCCTTCGTTCTATTATGCTCTAGGGAGTTATTCTGGTGAAAGCCCTTCATGAGGAACACTTTGCCTGTTCTGGTTCATACTATATATGTCTCTTATGAAAGAAAGGGCAGAAATGGATTTGTTTCTGTGGTGACTTGCTGACGAAATGAATCTGTGGTAACTGAACTCAAATCTCCAAAGCCTGAAACCAAATAACTTTCTCTTGAATATGGCTTACAGTTCTTACTGACATATGTCATTTCCACTGAAAAGTTTTTTGTTTTCTATGCATATGACTAAGATTTGACATTTTTGAGATGTAAGTAACATGATGTAGTAAATTTTGGATTGAAAATAATGTAGTCACTTGCTGCAAAGAATTGCTTACTGAATATGCATTTTTTTCTGTGTCTTTTCAGTGGGTGCCAATGGATCTGGAAAGACAAACTTCTTTCATGGTAATAACTTCAATCATCTTTAGTGTCGTGTTGAACTTTAAGTTAGCCAGTTTTAATTTTATAACTTATGTTTGTTCCTTATCATGCTGACTTTTGCTTGGTTTACTTGATTTTTGAAATGGAAATGCATCTAGCTATACGATTTGTCCTTAGTGATCTCTTTCAAAACCTGCGCAGTGAAGACAGGCATGCTCTTCTCCATGTATGCATCCTTTACTTGTTTTTTCCTTGTCGTTTTTGTTTTTGTTTTTCTGGAACCTGGTGATGATTTATTCTTTCTGCAAAAAATGAACAGGAGGGGGCTGGCCACCAAGTGGTGTCTGCTTTTGTTGAGATAGTTTTTGACAATTCTGACAACCGCATCCCAGTAAGTTTTCCACTGATCATTATTGAATATAGGGAATTTCTAAGATTATGCGATGGTCTCAAGCTAATGTATCCGAGCACCTTGGACCAGGAAAATGCCAAAAACATTATGATTATGCATAATTTCTTCTTGTTATCCATAATTTTGTTCTTGTTGCCTGGTATGATAGTTGGTGATTAAGACTCTGTTTTGCTACTGAGCACTAGTGAATAATATGATAGCTCTTGGATGAATGTATCTCATTGATCAGGAATCAATAAGGAACTGATTAAGTATAGCTGATCTGAAATATTTGTGTTCAGGATTTAGTTGTTGTCATGTTGCTACTGATTTTTTCTCTTGTATTTTGTTTATTTTATTATAAATTATGGGGCTGATATTTAAATTAGTGTAAGATTGGTGTTCTTAGCAATGTGCAATACAACCAGGGATTTAGTACTGGTCCTGACAGAGTGCAGGGCAGCCTGCAGACTAATATGGTACATTGCCATGATTTATTATTGCCAACAAATAGTTTGAGAAATATTTTGTCAGTAGACGTTGGTATGGTCAGTAGATCCTGTACCAGTTTGACTTTGGCTTGTGAATACAGACCAATATTTGAACGAATGTCACAGCATTAGGAAGTGCAAATTTACAAAGAAAGCTATCATGATCCCCAGGTAGCTTTGTTAAACATGAAATTAAAGTGTGTGAAAAAAATATTACATAAAGGTTATTCTAGACCCATCATCATGAACAACTTTGATCCTTATTTTTTTTCCTACTAAGAACTTCTGCATCAGGTTGATAGAGATGAGGTGCGTCTGCGGAGGACAATAAGTCTTAAAAAGGATGAATATTTCCTGGATGGGAAGCATGTCACGTATGTATCCCTAAAGTTGCATTTGTCACTTTAAGCATGATGTTTCTTTTCAGAACCAAATTAACTTTCTTACTTTAATATGTTAGAAAGACAGAAGTAATGAATTTGCTGGAGAGTGCTGGTTTCTCTCGCTCAAATCCTTATTATGTGGTTCAACAAGGGAAGGTAAACAAGCTGATAGTTGGTGTTTACTTTATTTCTTATGTTTATATAATTGCCCTAACGCCTAATTCTTTTCTTATCTTTGTAGATAGCTTCTCTTACCTTAATGAAGGACTCCGAACGCCTTGATTTATTGAAGGAGATTGGTGGGACCCGCGTGTATGAGGAGAGACGGCGTGAGAGCTTGAAGATTATGCAAGAAACTGGTAAATTCAGATATATAGTGCTCAGAAGGTTTTCCGCTATTCAAATTTTCCTATCTTTACATGTTTCTGTTCTCTTCTAGGTAACAAGAGGAAACAAATTGATCAAGTTGTTCAATATTTGGAGGAGAGATTAAGAGAACTTGATGAAGAAAAAGAAGAGCTCAGAAAATATCAACAGCTTGACAAGCAACGAAGGTCGCTAGAGTATACCATATATGACAAGGAACATAATGGTGTCAGACAGAAATTAGACGAGGTCTGTTTTATTTAGTAAATATGACAAGAATGCAGATTACTTGTCAAGTGCCAAAGATATAGCTCGTCTGTCTTCATTGCATAGGAATTTGGCAGTGGGATACAACATTTTGAATAGAATTATAACCATCTGCTTAAGTTGTTGGATACAAGTGGATGAATAAGAAAGTAAAATAACACTATATCTATTTCATGAAAAGATGTAGATCCTGAAAAATACATTTCATATGCTTATGAAAGCAAATTACTATTCTTTTACGAAGCTTGCTTTTTGGAAGAAATAATGATAATAACCAATAAAACCATCACAATAGTAATGATGTCAGGGATAGAGAACACATTTATTATTATCAGTCTCATGTTTCTTCTTTTCCATCCCTCTCCCTATGTAATGCATCATCATCGTCACTTCTATTCTGTTTCCCTGCTCCACCATCCATACAACTCATTTTCCTTCTTTTTATGGTTGCCTCATAATGCAGAGACTCCATTCCTCTACCAGCCAACATTGCATATATCAACCAATAACTACTTAGACATTATCAGTTATTTCCTGTCAGAATAGCAACTTAGCTATACATGTAGGCCAAATTTCAAATGAAATGTTTACACCTCAGTGATGATTGGAAAGCTTAATGATCACATAGTAGATTAGGTACTGCATTTTTGTTTATTGATTGTTCAGCCATTTTTTCTTTTTGATCTTTGAGAAATAATATTTCTTACTTCTTTTGTAGATTGAAGAATCACGAAAGAAAGTTTCTGAGAAGTCAACTAGGATGCACAACAGTGTGCTAGAAGCTCATGAGAATCTTAAGTTATTAGAAAAGGAGTCCAAAGTTTTAACGAAGGAATTACAAAGTTTGAACAAGGAGAAAGAAGATACAGAGAAAAAACGAACTGAAGCATTAAAAATGCACACACAGATTGAACTTGATTTAAGGGATCTAGAAGAGAGAATTGCTGGAGAAATGCGATCAAAGGTTTGTTTTTGATTGATTGTTAAGTACATAAAGTTCATTGGTTGCAGAAGATAATATGTTCAGTTAACTGAGTTATATTTGTAGGAAGAAGCTGCAAGGCAGTTGGAGAGCCTGAGGAAAGAGATTCAGGAATCTAGAGACGAACTGAATACAATCAGGCCCTTACACCAGTCAAAAGTGACTGAAGAGGAGGAGATCACCAAAGGGTATAATTAGTGAATCCTTCCTCTTGTACTTTTAATGTACTATTATTTTCTGAGGAATAAACTAACATTGCTGATTTTCTTTTGAGTATAGCATAATGGAGCGTGAAAAGCAATTGAGTATTTTGTATCAGAAGCAAGGACGGGCTACCCAATTTGCTAGTAAAGCTGCTCGTGATAAGTGGCTTCAGAGGGAGATTGATGATCTTGAGCGTGTGCTTTCATCAAATGTGTTACAGGTAATTCAAAAAAGTTATAGTTTGTACTGAAATTGTTGCGGGTGAAGCTAGATTTTCTATTGAGAGTTCCCTTGTATGACCTAAATCTGTATTCCTTTTGTGTTTAAATTGTATAATCCATAGCAAGGTTCGTAATTTCATATCGTATCGATGTTTCGAGCTCAGCTTGGTATGAGTGTACCGAGCGGTATGTTCTGGCGTATCGGTCGGTGTGTGTGTGTATATATATATATATAATAATAATAATAAAAATAATAATAATAATAATAAAGTAAAAAAAAGGGTGATGTCGCCTAGTTTCTCCCCGCGAAGCCTTGACGACGTCGTCAAGGCTTCTTCTCCCCGCAAGGATGAGGAGAAATCGCCGATGACGTTGAGGCCTCGTCGCCTCAGACGAGGAGGCAATATCTCATTGGTGGCATCCGGCGAGGTAGGGCGGTGACGGATCAGGATCGTTGGATCTCTAGGTTCTCCGTTTTCTTCTCCCTCTTCTTTCTCCCTTGGCTAATATCGTCCGGTAGCAGGCGGTGACGGTTGAAATCGATCGTTACCGATTGATTTCAGGCGGTAACGGGGCGGAAACAGCCACAATCGATGGTATCGCCTGGTAGCGAGTGGTCCGTGTACCGATCTACTGGCAGACCGGTATGTACCGCTCGATACGGGCGGTATCATTTGAAATTAAAATCCTTGATCCATAGGATGAGATGCTGTATTGGAGATAGTCATCATGCTAGGGTTTGCAATGCCAAATTAAGCAAAAAAAGCTTTAGTACATCACTATAAACGACACATTTTATTTTGTCTTATAGTTTGGTGGACCATGCACATGAGAGGCTGGTATTTTTAAGTTACTGATAACAAAGGCATGCTCACCAATGTGGACGTTGTGGGCTTGAATAATCTCAACATTTTCAACATTGACTAGTTTCTCCATTTTCCATCCATGCATCCATGTCATATAGAAGGCTAATTTGCGAAGCCAGTTGGGCAATTTCTACGTAGTACTTCTTTTGTCTTCACACTGCAGGAAAGAAAGCTTCAGGAGGAAATTCATCAGCTTAAAGATGACGAAAGAAGGTTGGATATGTATATACGGGAACGAAAAACTGAGTATGAAAAGCAAGAACTGCTCATAGCCAAGGGCCAAAAGGATTCCGATCATTTGAGGAGACAGAGAGATGAACTACAAGATACAAGGAAGTATGGTTCTTTTTACTTATTGTGATGTTAATCTTTTTTTAATACTTTCGTATGTTCATTGGAGGTGATTATGTTCCCCCCAAGTGTTTGTTTACGGAGGTGGTTGTCTTTCAGATCTTTGTGGAATGAAGAAGCGAATCTCTCGGCTGAGATTGATAAGCTTAAATCAGAACTTATAAAAGCACAAAAGAGCCTGGATCATGCTACACCTGGTGTAAGAAAAATTTGAGACCTGTTCTGTGATAAATAGTGATATAGTGAGTAGATTTGAAATGAATGCTTTACCTGTTGGGTGCATATAAATGGAAGCTGCATCTGCTATTTTGGTTTTAATCTATAACCTATTATTTGCCTATTGCATGACAAAACAGCGATTTGATTATTTATTCTAACAATGGTCGCCTTGAGCCATTGCTTTTGTTGGAAAATATCTTCTCAAAAACTGGATTGCACAAGTAGTGGCTGTATTTTCTAAAACAATATATGGTTATAATTTTGGGCACCATTGTTACCAAAAATTTTCTTTTTAATGTTCAATTAAGATAATCCTCGTGAAATTAGAGCAGTCTATGTTAGAGCCATCTCTATGGTATCAGTTCTGGATTACAGAGAAGTGTACTTATCCTGGATTTGATAGGAAAACTAGAAATGAACTTTATGATCTGTAAACTAATCTTCTAGAACAGTATGATAAAAGTTCTGTTGTACTGATGGTAAAGTCTCAAAGCAATTTGAAAGAGCAGGTACAAGTACTTGAGCAGTTTAGATTCACGGCTGAAGTTGATGAGAAGGATACGTCTTGTTCTATATCCATACTATTTTTTTTCGTTATGCACAATTGAAATTTATATTAAGTGATAAATATATTATACTTTGAGATGAGATTGATCATCTTTTTGATGTGGTGAATAAGAATAGTTGATCAGATTATTGCAGCAAATGTGTTGCTGCTGGATGTGGTATGTGGATCTGTTATGGATTAATGAAAGGGATACTGTTTCAAAAATCATAAAATTATTTACATGACAATTTTAATTAATGTGTCAAATACTACCTTGTACCACACTCTATTAGATGGATGGGGTATGGTGTGGTCTAGTGTACCAATGACTGCATAGGCAGCCACTAGGGGGTAAAAAGGAGAAAGAAAAAGCGGAAAAAAATGGGTTGTATGACAAGATCATTTCTTCGAGTCCTTTTGAGCCACGGGTCACTAACTTTAGTCTCATCTTAAACTGCCATGATTCAACTTGACGGGATAGCTAACCCATTAATTTTGTTGAGCCTGAACTAGCCTAGAACACGTAAGCCCAGATTAATGGTGGTAGAACCATCAAGCCCCTTATAAGCTAATTCAAGTTCTTGCACACTTATGATGTTAGATTAAATCTTGATATTATAATCTTCTCCACTTAAGAGCTTGACATTCTTATCAAGGACTGATATAGCTCAGAATTAGATCCTAGTGTGGTGTATATGAGAGCTAACATAATGGTGGCTCCAGGTGGGACGAGACTAGTTAGCTCAGAATTAGATCCTAGCGTGGCACACATGAGAGCTAACGTAGTGGTTACTCTAGGCAGGAACTTACCTAGGTCTTGTCTACGAGTAGTCCTTTCCTACTCGAGTTCTTCACCATGCCCAATACTAGGTTAGTTTTGATATAATTTGTCTTGACTCGATGGAGTAACTGACCTATTGCCAAGTTCAAAATGCTCATGCCAAGCGAATTCAAATTCTTGGCCACTTCTGATATTTGCATAAACCCTTAGCAGAACAAGTCCAGTTGAACAAGTCGTAAGAAATTTTGGTCGTTCACCTTATTATTTGACAAAGGGTGCTCTCAATATCTGTCCCACATTGAACCAGTATGTACTGCCAGATACGGATAGTATCAGTGAATTATAAATTGTTGATTATTACTTTATAACCTGGCATTTTGATTTCTTCCGTATCATTTTTCACTTCAGCTACATTTTTAATGGTATTGCTACTCATTCTGGAATCTGGATACTACTTTACAAGTCCCATTCATGAGTTTGGTCATGGTAAATGACCTACTAACCTCTCATGATGCATTATATCCCTCTTATAGATCCTTGAATATATGATTTTGACTGCAGTTTAATGAGCATAGTTTAATTTCAAGGTTCTTATTTAGTCCGAAGACCTTATTCAGCATTCTGATTTTCTTTTCTTAATCAATGAAGTATCTTCTATCTTTGTGTACTCAGGATATTAGAAGAGGATTGAATTCTGTGAATAGGATCATCAAGGATCATAACATTAGAGGTGTATTTGGTCCAATACTAGAGTTAATTGAATGTGATCCCAAATTCTTCACTGCTGTTGAAGTTACTGCTGGAAATAGGTCTGAATTTTTTATTTTTGTAACTCGTTCTCTATCATTTTGATTGTGCCTTGTTGTTTGTTGGTTTGACTTCCATAATAACTTCTCGATTTTCTGATGTGCAGCTTATTCCATGTGGTCGTTGAAACAGATGACATTTCAACTAAGATTATTAGATACCTTACTGCAGAGAAAGGTGGACGTGTAACTTTTATACCACTAAACAGGGTGAAAGTCCCACATATTACTTACCCACAAAGTTCTGATGTAGTACCACTGTTGAAAAAATTGAAATTTCGATCTGACTATGCTCCTGCATTTTCACAGGTAGTACATCTGGCATCCTTACAAAAACTAATGTACATTTTGCCTCATGTATTTTTTTTGATGCACACAGCATCTGCTTGCATTAAATTCCATGGTGCCTCTGTATTTTCTGGGGTGATGTATATGTCAAGCTTTTGATTCTTTTTGTTTCTTTCCTTTTAAATAAGAATGAAACCAGTCAACAAGGCATCTGCTAATGCAGGGTACGGGCAGGGCCATTGTATAGGGTCTACCCCTTTCTAAACCAGTCCACGAGGCATTTGCTAATGCAGGGCCATTGTATAGGGGCTACCCCTTTTGACTCTTAATGTAACTTTTTTCCTGATGGCCTTATAGAGATATGGTCATCTTGATACTCTTTATAGACTGTTCAAACTTTTTACGTGAATTCGATTGGTTATAGTTGTGATTGAACTAGAGAAGAATGATGTGTTGTTTAATTTTAGTCATTTTAGTTGAAGCAGAAAGAGTATGGATATGTGACACTAAATCAAATGTTGTTTTGTTAAATTTTAGCCACTTTAGTTGAATCTGAAAGAGTATGGATATACGATACAAAGTCTATTTTTATCCTTAATGTTCACTTTTACTGTATGCTTGCCTCTTTAATTAAAAGGTTTCGCCACACTAGAAAAGTTCAATTTGGTGTGTGACTAGACCCCAGAGCATGAATATTTTGTACTCAAGTTTCAAGGTGATCTGCTGGAAAAAATTCACTTTAACTGGTGTCTATGTTTATATTAATAGAGGTCTTATAGACTTCGTTAAATTTCTTTCATGTGTAGTTACAAATTTACAACAAGAATAACAGCAGCAATGCGACAAACAGTTGGCAGCATGGTGGTTGGATGCACTGATCTTTTTTTTGACCTTTACCTCTATTAAGGAAAAGCATATAATCCCAGAAGTATCATGTCTGTTCTTTGTTGTTTACATGTTGCCTGTTCATTATCTGTCTGCTGACCTTCTGTAGCTTGTCATTGAATAACAGAATGTTCATTTTGTATCCAATAACATTGTTGGGGTATTATTATTTAGCTTTTATTTACATCAATAACAACCAAGGATCCTTGTTTCATGGTATCTGGGGATGCTGATGCCTCATTGGCATGATGTATAGTTGTATACCATGTCATGTAATACCAATTACCAAGTGACATTACGCCTGTGTTTAATGGTGCATATTAAAAATATGTATTACCATGTGCTGAAATAGCCAATACGACATTGCTTGGCACTGCAGTTATTTTTTACACTTCAATTTTTTTGTGCATATCTTGTAGATTTTTATTCACTGTGCATCTTCTATACTGTTAAAAGTATCATTCATTTGAAAGTTTATGGAAACTTTTTTGGGCACAGGCATCTCTTGAAAAACATTTTTTGTATTTATTACCTTTGACGAGTTCATTCTCAACATGCTGTGGTGTGCTAATCAGGTGTTTGGTAGAACTGTTATATGCCGCGATTTGGATGTAGCCACAAGTGTTGCAAGAAACAATAGTCTTGATTGCATCACATTAGAGGGTATGAATCTGAACGTGCACACATTCTGTCATCAATATGATTTCTGACATCATGCATTGTATCAGGTGACCAAGTAAGCAAGAAAGGTGGTATGACTGGAGGATTCTATGACTTCAGGCGTTCAAAGCTAAAATTTTTCAACATGGTTCGGCAAAACAAGATGTCTATCCACAATAAAACTTCGGAATTGGATGAGATTGGGAAAAAACTTAAAGATATCCTTAAAAAAGTCTTTTTAATACCCTTATTTTACTGAATTACTTCAACATTCATGTGGATAAATACTGTTGAAAAGAGATTACCCTGCTTTATTAATTTTCTTGCTAGTTTTACTTACACATTGAACCCTAAGGTTAAAATAGGATGGTTATTGCATTTATTGTTTGTTAGATCTCGAGGAGGAATTCTTTCTGCTACATGATACTTGACTAGAGGCATGCACAACGCAGACATGTTTAAAAGTGTTACGATGAATGCTATTCAATTTAATGCTAGTTGTTCCATTGTGATCTATTGATGCCGTCATTGTCATGTATGGTTTGTGGAAGCAGGACTTCAATGGATGTAGATAGATTGAATCCTCAAGGTATCTGAAGGGGGAAAAAATCAGAAGGTGAATGAAGGAAAGTAGATGAGTTTGGAGACGATGAGAAAAAGATGAGAGATAATTTATTGGGGTTGGAAATATCTTCTAGTGATTGCAGGTGTCGTTCTTGTGTCTTTCACAAGTATTTGAACAGAATTTCCTGGCTTTGTCTAATTTTGGTATATGCAAAATGCAAATAATCAATTATGTAGGAAGGAGAGGATAGAAAGTGGATTGTTGGGATTGAAAGGAAATACAAGTGTTGAATAGAATATGGACCCTAAAATTGATGAAAGATATCACCTATGCAACTTTTATTAATTGAATTCTTATGATATTTTTTAAAGTAATCTTTCATATGTAAATGTCAAAGTATGCATGAGAATATGCTGAATTTGAATTTTTTTTTTTTTCACCTAAGCAACTTTTATTAATTGAATTCTTATGATATTTTTTAAAGTAATCTTTCATATGTAAATGTCAAAGTATGCATGAGAATATGCTGAATTTGAATTTTTTTTTTTTTTAAGAGAATAATATATGATCAATGGATTCAAGTTAATTTTAAGTGCACTATGGCATTGGTAATGAAACTAAATGGAAGCAGTTAATTTGTAAATCTATTTCAAATATGTATTACAGTGGTGGGCAGAAGAGATGACTAAAGTAACAAAGTATTTGTCCACCTAGCATCATATGCCGGAAATGACTTGTCTGGAATGATACCGTGTAGTGCTCTGACAAGGTATTGAGGAATGAACTGGGCATACTGATTGTACCATGCTGGTCGGCTAGTATACAGTATCACCTATATACCGACAATAATCAATATTTAATTTTTTTCTCTCTACAATTTAAATCTTGATTGAGTGGCGATTTTAATTGGTGGTCAAACTGGTCAGTACAATAGGTGGTACCATTTTGACTAAGGGAGGAGCAGCAGTAGGAGGAAGAGGAAGCAGAAGAGGTGTAGGAGGTGGAGAAGACGGTGGCAACCCGGATGAGGAGTGAAAGCAAAGATGCAGCACGATGGAGTCGGCAGCGGTGGCACAGTGGAGAGGCAGCAACGAGATGAAGGTCCATGAGAAGAGACAGATAGAGAGAGAAAGAGAATAATAAGAAGAAAGAAGAAAAAGAAAGACAACTATGTGACACTGAAAGAAACTGAAATTGGATTCCAATTGGGTACTGTTCTATTTACAGGCCAGTAAGCATAATAAGCTACTAGATACAGTTTGGAATCAGTCTGCTTACCATTCAATAAGCTTGGTACATCATGCTTACCAGGAGGTGCAGCCTGCATTGAAAGTTTGAAACAAGCCGGTCCACATCTCGGTTGGCTCGTACGATCTGGTACAGGTGATGTTTTAATCCATGTTTTATATAATTTATGCCAATCGGTCATGGTACCTTGCCGGTTGGTATGTAGTAGTTTGACTGGGTTCTGATATGGTTGCTGCTAGTGGTATTTGATCTCTTGCATTGTATGATAAGTGGCTATTGGGCAAAAGATGTTTATGCCTTTTGATGTTTCGAAAAGTAATATTCTTACAAATGCTTGAATGGTTTAGGCCTCTATCATATCTGAGATTGTCGTTGTCTCAATTAGAAATATTGTTATAATATAGCTGCAGAAAATGTTTTCTATTTACTTCCCACACAGATAGACCAGGAAATCACCAAGCTAGTTAGTGAGCAACAGAAAATGGATGCTCACCATGGTCATGTCAAGTCAGAATTGGAGCAGCTTAAAAATGACATTGCTAATGCGACTAAACAGAAGCAGTCAATCTGTAAAGCTCTTGAAAAAAAGGTTCCTCTTATATTTTTTTTACTGTCTATTGTATTCCTGTTGGCAATGAATTTTTAGGTAGCTCTTGTTTATCTGGACCTAATTGTATTAGATGGTGTCTTCCTACAGGAAAAATTGCTTACAAATGCCCATAACCAAATTGATCAGATACAAGCTGGTATTGCAATGAAAGAAGCTGAAATGGGCACTGAGCTTATCGATCAACTAACACCAGAAGAAAAGGATCTTCTTTCAAGATTAAATCCTGAAATTACAGAATTGAAAGAGAGACTTCTGGCTTGTAAAAATAATCGAATTGAGGTTTGTATACCTGATTAGTAAAAGCTTCCAATATCATGAAATGGTCTATCTATCTTTTTGTAGCTTCTAATTAGCAATATCTTGTATAGATTGAGACAAGAAAAGAGGAATTGGAGACAAATTTGTCAACAAACCTCGTAAGGCGACAGCAGGAGTTAGAAGGCGTCATATTGTCTGCAGATTCTGAGACCTTGCCTATGGAATCTGAATTAAAAAGGCAGGAACTGAAGAGTTCAAGAGGGTCTATTGATAAACTGAAAAAGCAGCTAGAAGGCATGAGTTGCAATTGTTTGTTTTCTCTTCTTAGACTATACCTTGTACTTCTTTCTAAATGAAGACAGCTTCTTGCAGGTGTTTTGAAGAATATCGATGGTCTAACACAAAAAATGCAAGATATAAAAACTTCAAAAGAAAGTCTAAAGGTCAGATATGCTTACAACAATGTTATGATTTTGTGGCATTTGTATATAGCATAGCCATTGTTTGTGATGCAGATGCATGAAGATCAATATGAGCGCACACTTCAAGATGAAGCTAAAGAGTTGGAACAATTGTTGAGCAGAAGGAATATCCTTCTCACTAAACAGGATGATTGCATGAAAAAAATCAGGGATTTGGGCTCATTGCCATCTGATGCCTTTGATACGTAAGTTTCTTTCCGAGATGAAACATTGATGCCTTGTGCTGCAATAGTTTCTTGCTTTTGAAGTCTCTTGAACCTTCCAAAATAAATACTTGCATTGTGTGCAATGCTTAGTAGCTTTTGCAGCCCCACCATTGTCAATATGTTTGTTTCTCCAAGGATGCCAGCTTTCTCTGAGTTTGCCAGCTTACATGTTATTACTCATCAGTTTAGGATCTATAGTTCGGATTGGTATATGTATGGTTTGAACACTCAGTATAGGATCTATTGTTTTGAGTTGGTATGTATGGGTTGAACACTCAGTACAGGATCGATAGTTTGGATTGATATATGTATGGTTTGAACACTCATATGAAACAGGTGTACCATATAGTGTGTTTTGACTTTCATTCAAGGATTAGAAAATTGGTCTAGTCCAATTCCGATCGGTGGCCATACTGGTATGATTGGTACCTCACTGACAAGATAAATTGGTGGATGGAGGGACAGATGGATGGTGACACTGCAGATGAGGAGACTTGATTGCACGGTGCAACTGCAAGTCCAATTTGGGATCAGACTGCATGAAATTGTTTGGTTTGTATACTGGTAGGCTGTTAGACTGTTAGTACCAGCCTATACCCATCTGTGCCACTGAAAGTAAAATCAGTGCTTTTAATTATGTGGTATATTTGTTGTCCATCTCATCTGCTTCACCAAATTGAATATTGGTTGTGGGATCACATTTTATTTCTTTCTAACCTCATCGATGCTCTTCCAAGACTGATTACAGTTAATTATTGTACTATCTGTCGCTTGTCCATTGCTCTTGGGTAACTAACTTTTTTGGCTGCATATTTTAGGTATAAAAGGAAAAATATTAAAGAATTGCAGAAATTACTTCATGCATGCAATGAGCAATTAAAGCAGTTTAGCCATGTCAATAAGAAGGCCCTTGACCAATATATTAACTTCACAGAGCAGCGTGAACAACTACAGAAAAGACGAGCTGAACTTGATGCTGGTGATCAGGTATTGCCTTCATATGCACTAAGTTGGATTTATGCTTAAAAGTATCATTTGGATTTTTTCTACCACACTAGCATGAGTTTTTATCACTGTATTTTGCAGAAAATTAGAGAGCTTATTGCAGTGTTGGATCAACGGAAGGATGAATCGATAGAAAGGACATTCAAAGGTGTGGCAAGACATTTTCGAGAAGTATTTTCTGAGCTTGTGCAAGGTGGCCATGGCTACTTGGTTATGATGAAGAAAAAGGTTTTGTGCTCATTTTATTTTATTTTATTTTTAACCTATTTCATTTATAATTTGTCTAGCTTTTTTGTGGTCTAGTTTCTTTTTTCTCGAGTTTTAGAGTGCTTATTGGTTTATTATTGTGCCTTGCTTTGATCTTTTTTTTTTTTTTAAATACATTGACATTTCATCCTCCACCGACCTGCTTTTGGTGTATAATATAATGCTTTTCTTACACGGTTCTCTGCACAGTCATATGAACTTCTCTAAATAGAAAAGGATGGATATGGATGGGAAAATTCCACCGGGAAAGAGTTTGTCTGCCATGTACTTTAGAAACCTCTTCCTCAAGGCTTAAAGATTAGGCCTCTTAGGTGAAGGGATAAACCAACTACTAAGCTTAAGCCCCATTGGTTACCTGAGGAAAGAAATATGATAAGCATGTGAAGATTTGAGTGTCGATGCTCATATTTTTGAAAGATAATATTAAGAATTACTTTATGTAGGATGTAAAGTTGATCTGTGATTGTTGATTGGCTTAAGAGTTACTTTATGCGGGAGGTTGGGTATAAATATTAAAATGATTTCTTAGCATGGATTAAACACTAAATGCTGGTGTTGAAATATGGTGCACAGAATTTAATTATGGAGTTAACAGAGCAAATTGCTTGATAGATCAATGGTGTATTGAGTCAAAATGATGTCTACATTACCTGTTAGTTTCAAGATAGATCAACTGTATGAATAAATGTGGGAATGAAAGCTTGTTGCTGGCTTTTGTTTTGTATCATGGAAGCAAAATGGATTTGCCAAAGAAAAAAAAGGAAGTTTCAACATATTGTCAATTATTTAGCATTTAATCTGATTTAATAGTTAAGTTTCAGGCATGGAATAATGGAATAAAAGGATGTGGTATTCAACATCTGAACAGTGTTATCATGTGGCTGAATGTGTTTTATAGAAATTTTCTTCTTCTGGATAATAGGAATGTAAATCTCCATACTGGCAATAAAGTATCTGAAGATTATGTTTCTAGTAGTTGGATATGCTTGGAATTTTGTCCTTTAGGTCTTTGCTGATGCTGGTACTTGTTGACCTCCTATTTGTACCAGAGTTACTTTTCTTATCAGTTATAGAAATTTTTTGCATTAGCATGATTTTGTCTTATGGATGGATCTTTCCCTCTCTCTTCTCTCTCCTTTTTCTTTTGAAGGATGGTGATCTCGGTGATGATGATCATGGCGAGGATGGACCTCGTGAACCAGATCCTGAAGGAAGGGTTGAAAAGTATATTGGTGTCAAAGTGAAGGTATGAGTCCCCTTTACTTTTGTACTTACTGAACCGGCCTAATTTTGTATCTCGTAAGTTCTGGTCGAATTTCTGTTAGAACTCATCTCTAGATGTTTCTTTAGTATCTAATTGCTGGCCTACAAACTTCTCAAGAAATGCTTATAATCTTATTTTAAGTTGCACTGGTTTTTCTAAAGTTGCTTACTTGTTCTTGTTACTCTTTCTCATCCAGTTCCTTGTAGGTAAACTTTAAATTATGAGATTTGAATATGTTACAACTGTTACTGAACATTTCTTCTCCTCACCTAGGTTTCCTTCACTGGTCAAGGAGAAACCCAATCCATGAAGCAACTTTCTGGTGGTCAGAAAACTGTAGTAGCACTGACTCTGATCTTTGCTATCCAGCGGTGTGATCCTGCTCCATTTTATTTGTTTGACGAGATTGATGCAGCATTAGACCCCCAGTACAGAACTGCTGTTGGAAGTATCCTTGAACTACATTTTCTCCTTGCTTTCATGCATATGCAAAAATGCATGCTAGGATTCATGCACATGGAACTTGTCCTCCGATAATTGTTTGTTGTGGTTGATTTGTGTTTGTAATGGTTCTTAACTTCTGGTGTGAAGATATGATCCGCCGTCTTGCTGACATGGCAAATACTCAGTTCATAACTACCACGTTCAGGCCAGAGCTTGTGAAAGTTGCAGACAAGATCTATGGCGTGACGCATAAGAACAGAGTGAGCCATGTGAATGTGGTCTCCAAGGAGCATGCTCTTGATTTCATTGAGCATGACCAGTCGCACAATACTGACTGATCTGTAAGCCCTCTCTTCTCACTCTCTGTCTTATGTCTCCGCTCCTTGCTCGTTCACTCACCACACTTGTGTCTTATGTCTCTGTTTCTTGCTCGTTCGCCCATCACGGTTCCTCATGTCTACTTTCTTAATACTTTGCAGTAACATCAAGATGGAAGCCACAAGGTTGAGTAACTAATTAACCACTAGTGAAACCGACTCATGCTTCTGGCAGGTGTAAGCATAGGATTAGTGTGAAATGTTAATTTTCTTTGCTACCAAAATCAAGTGCTACAATTGCCCTTATTTACCCCTGTAATTAAAGATGGTGGTGCTGTGCAACTTGATATTATTGTTGGTCCATGTAACTCTGGAAATTTCTGGCTGTACGTCTTGTGTTTTGCAGGAAGCAACCTAGCTGCTGATCTGTGTACGCTGGATGTCAAAGGATCCTGAATAGGCTAGTGTAGAAAAATGTGCATAATGTTTTACTTCTGTAATCTATATGTTTGGTCCACACTAATGGATGGTTGGTGTTGATGCATATTCCAAAAACCGGCAGCCGGGTGAAAAAGTCTACAAACTGGATGGTGGTTGGACTGTTTTAACGAGGAAGCAGCTCTCTACTTTAGCCGTCCATTTGGTGAGACTCCTCATTTACCAATATCTTGTCCTCTTGTGCCTGATTAAACAATAATGGATTCTAACTATCTGGTGCGTTCCAACGTTACTTGTAGTATAATTCCATGTTTCCGCTAATATTCTGGCTACAAAGCCGTCTTAATGCAGCAGATGGGTGAAAATTATGTGGTTCAAACTTCAAAGTCGTAAGAGTTCCCAGGTAGAAACATGAAAGCGTGTGTCCAAGAGAAATATTTCTGATATCATGGCTATGGTCCTTTGCGGATCTTAAAGCCCCAATTTATAGTCGTGTCCTTGAAGATGGTCCTCTGGATTCGGGCTTTATTTGGGTCCGAGACGTGTTGACTCAAGGCTGACATCAGGCTCAATGTTGAAAGGGTTCGGCTCAAGACAAAGTGTCGAGGGGTCGAAGTCCATACATGGGACCAGCTCGTTCTGATCTGATCATCGATCCTACACGGTCTCCTGGAACTCGGAAACTCACAGTAACCCTTCTCACAACGTGACATGCCTTCAAGAACTCAAGTTTGTGTATCAACAAGGAAGAATAGTTGTAGGGTTTCTTGTATCTCCCATCCGTCTCCAATGGCAAAAGGCTCTCGAGAATCCCAAACCCTCTCCCATCTCCATCGTTGCTCCTCCTCGAATCCTAAATGGGTAGAAGTTTGCGGAATCCCAAGCTGTCGAGCTCGATTCGCTCCATTCCATCATCTCCACCCGACTGAACCACGACTTCCGGATTCGCCGCGACAAGCGGAGGCGAACCACCGGCCACAGAGCCTCCACCGAGAATCATGGCCGCCCCAAAAGAAGGATGGAATCTTGCCCGAGGATGAAGAAGAGGTTCATACGGACCAAGAAGGTGTCCCGCAGGACTTGTCGGAGGATGGAGTTCCGAAGCAATCCGTCTTTCGGTTTTTGTATCGCGGGAGACGGTACGAAGAGGTTGAGGACTCATCTGTGGCATGCTAAGTGGTTCACGATGGTGAAGCGCCAGGGATTTTACCTTCCTCTGGGGCTCCATGGCAGGTAAACGTCCAATCTAATGTACTATGTCTCATTTGGTTTCAAACATTTTGGGAAGGATTTTACGTTCCAAAATCTGTACTCGATCCTACGGAGAGTAAGATTTCACGGGTATGGTCCTTCGCGGATCTGAAAGCCCCATATTAGCATCGTATACTTAAAGACATCCATCTGGATTCGGGCTTTATTTGGGCCTGAGATGGTTGACTCTTAGGCTGACATCAGGACCTGCATCGAAAGGGTTCGGCTTGTCGAGGGGTCGGAGTTGATATACGGGACCAGCTCGTTGTGATCCGAACACTGAAGCCGACACGGTCTCCCGGAACTCGGAAACTCTAAACAGTAACCTCACAAGGGCGGCTTCAAGAACTCAAGCTCCAGGAAGAATAGTTGTAGGGTTGAAGGGTTTGTCGTCTCTCCCATCCGTCGCCAATGGCAAAAGCCCCCGAGAATCCCAAACCCTCTCCCATCTCCGCCGTTGCTCCTCCTCCTCGAACCCTAAACGTGCAGAAGTTCGCGGAATCCCGAGCTGCCGAGCTCGATTCGCTCCACTCCATCATCTCCACCCGACTGAACCACGACTTCCGGATTCGCCGCGACAAGCGGAGGCGAACCACCGGCCACAGAGCCTCCACCAAGAATCATGGCCGCCCCAAGAGAAGGAAGCTGGGGTTCGAGGATGGAATCCTGCCCGAGGATAAAGAGGTTCAGACGACCAAGAAGGTGTCCCGCAGGACTCGTCGGAGGATGGAGTTCCGAAGCAATCCGTCTTCCGGCTTTTGTACCGCGGGAGATGGTACGAAGAGGTTGAGGACTCATCTGTGGCATGCTAAGCGGTTCACGATGGTGAAGCGCTGGGGATTTTACCTTCCTCTGGGGCTTCATGGCAGGTAAACGTCCTGTCTAATGTATCATGTCTCCTTTGGTTTCAAACATTTTGGGTGGGGAACATAAAATTTCGGCAAATTTTGTGTTCTGCTGCACTTCTATTGTTGTTGAGATCCTAATTTTTCAGAGAAAGTCATACTAAAGTACCAGTAAGAAACAATATGAGTGACGTTACATTTGAAAAACCTATAGTTTGGAGTGGCATGAAGTTCCTAAAAAGAAACAATATATATTCCTTAGGTTTATGCAGGAGGCTGCCAAACTAGACGAGGATACGTTTAACAGGATAAAGCATGGTGGAAAAAGTGGTGTAAAATTTTTCATCTAGTTGTACAATCATCAGACTTGTGTAGAACTAAACTATGTAACAGAAGCAGAAGGCCAGCTTCTTTTCATGTTGGAAACTAGTACCCGTACATGCTGCAGTTTATTTGAGAAATGATGATCGAATCATTGTTTATTTTAGAATAATGTTATGGTGTGAATCAAGGTTCTGCTTAGAGTTTCTTTGTTGAGCCAACTGCATAGCGATATACAAATGGTTTATCTGTATTCATGTTCCATATAGAACCATGTTTGTTACTTGAATATTCTATCGTTACTTATCAATCTCACTATTATTAATAGGAGATGCTCATGAATTTCATCTGATACTGATTTTTTTGAAGTTTAATGGAGTTTCTTAAAATATACATTTATATTATGGTTTTATGCAGAGGACGAGGTTCAAGGGCTGCATTGAAATGGTTCAAATATGGTGCACTCTTGCATGATGCTAGTTATTGTCTTCCCATCCAAATAGAGGGTCCAGAGGCAGGCATTTTCTTTCTTTTTATGAATTTTGGCTGTTAAATCCATCCATCTCATTTCCATTTACTTCACATGATTTTTTCTTTTACTGAACATTGCTTTTGCAATTAACTCCTTTGAAAAGATTTTACCCCTTCTATGTGTTCAGGACTCCATATTGGCTGTATTGAGAATGGTTTTGTTCCCATCACCTTATGTACCTTCAACTGCTCTAGAAAAACTATCTAACCAGGTTGCTCATGGAGTTTGCTATGGAAAAGCTATGGTATGTTGTAATTTTTGTGAGCATGATTGATTCAGTTCCAAGAGGTCCATACTTGAAAGAATTATAACATTGTCATTCTGCAGCTTTATCATATTGAAGCTCCAGTTTCCAACTTGATATCTCCAGTTATTTACATGTGGCAACCCTTCCTAAGAGACACTGATCATCTTATTGCTGAGAAAGATGGAGTTTCCAATAGCTCTGTCAGCACTCATAAAGATGAGTGTAGTTCGCCGATTAGAAAATTGTGGATATGGATACATGCTGCTGCCTTCAATGAAGGTTTTGGTGTAATAGAAAATGCATGTCAAAAACAGGTACCATTTTGCAACTTCTCTTCTCTCCCATCTCTCTCTCTCTCTCTCTCTCTCTCTCTCTCTCTCCTCATTTTCTGATGCCCCAGTACAATAAACTATATGATGTCTCTATCCTATTCTTTTAATTAGATAAACCTGTTAATAGATGCGTCTATATCCTCTGATGTAATGTCATCCACATATCCTCTTTATTTGGTTCACTTAGCATATGTGCTACCAATGTTCAAATGATATGCTGTTTTGTGTCATTCTCTTTATTTTTTTCTTATTCGACAGATGCATTTGTTGACCTTGGAATAACTTTGTGGTTCCAAACAGATTAATGCTCTTAGGCATTTTTGTTGAGTACATGTTAACAGTTGCATGATGATAAGAGCACAGAAAATGACAGGTTGTGGTAAATAGAAATACTCTAGTGTTTTAAGCCATTTAAGAATGGAATTATCTATCTTTGTTGGGACATCTGGGTTGATTAGTGCAATGTTGCATAAGTGATAGGTCTTAGGTTTGAGTCCACTTATGAGCATCATATACGTTATTTGATGTAATGAAGATATCTTCCAAATTTTTTTTTAAAAACGAATCAAATTATCTCTATTTTGGACTTGTCAGAACTTTTCTATTTCTTGGTTACTTAAAACTTTGGCCTTTTATGTCTTGCTTTGATAGACACATATCTGACTTGTGTTTTACTAAAAGATTATCAATTTGGCTATTTTCTTGGATTGCTAACAGTACATAATCTCCGGTTGCTAAAATTTCAAGTGGATATGTGCACCAGCTTGAATCTCCAATGGCATTCATGAAAACTGTATCCCCTGTTTTCAATTTTTCAGATGATACATTCTTTGCAGGTCATGTAGTAGTGCAGATAATTCTCTATTAAATCAATCAAGTCTTACACCTTGCAGCAACTCACAAGTTCAGAAATCTATTCTCCTTTGCCATGCGGAGAAACTTCCTTCCCATGCAATTTTATCTTTAACAGTTCATGATCCACGAGATTTGCCATCTAGCAGAACTGAAGTTACAGATAACGAGCTTTCTACCATCCTTGAGGGTTATTTTCAGGGAGAAGATTCATTGTGGTCAAGACCTGAAACCAATGGCATTTTCCTCTCTGATAGTATAAGTTTGTGGGATTGCAGTAATAACTTAAATCCTCCTGTTCCAGAAAGCATTATTTGCAAAGAGAAGCATGATAGGCGCTTAAAGGACTTCTACCTTGAGCCTTCCAGTCATGCTGGTGCAGCAACTGAAGTAAAAGATGGTCCAAGCTGAACCTGCCTTATTTTGCTTCTTAAGCATGCTGACTATGGTAGCTTCTGTATGGGGTGAGATGCTACCTTACTATCAATTTCCTGCTATGGTAATCATATCATCCTTATCTAGATTATGTCCATGATAGATGCATGCTATTTTATTTTCTCTTACACAGTGTTGGATCTATCTGTGCTTTTTTCAAAATAACCGTTGTCCTTTGCCTTGTTCTGAAGGTTTTTTTGCTTGTGCTATTAACTTCTAGTGGCCAATTCGTTACTAAATGTGAGATCTCTGGCAGGTGGTCTATTATCCTACCACTCAGTTGGGTTAAGACATTTTGGACTTTGTTGGTTTCGCATGGGTGTCATGCAATTGGCTTGAGAGAGAGGCGGTGGGTTGCATCAAATGTAAGTGAATGATATGCATTTGCTTAGGATTCTTGGTAATATTGATAATAAGAATAAGCTGGCTTTTCATACTTGTAACAAATGAAAAGGATTCAAGTTATCACTTGAGTTTGATGCGGATGTTCACTCTAGGTTAGAGTCATGTAAATAGTGACTTTGCTTGCAGGGGTAGGGCTGCATGCATTTACCTTTTGAAACTCTGCACTGAAGGGAACCTTGTGCACCAGGCTTGCCCTTTTTTAATGTTGCTATCAGCCTGAAACAAATGTTAGTATATTGAGCAGCATCTGTCGTTTTATTTGTATCACAAATTTGATCTGTTTTTTTTTCTCTCGAAACAATTTGGATAAAAGAAATTTCTCAATCTCTTTTTTCTTCCATTTCAGTTAGAGAAGTTCTTCATCAAAGTTTTGCTCACTCTGTTTTATCAACAAAATCTTGGCCACCACCTAGTCTTTTCTACATTCAGTCTGATATATTTATGCTTACTATTATCATTTTTTTAATGTCTAGTTTTTCTCAGTTTTAACTTTGTGACCGAATATGATAAGATCTCTCTTGTTGCAGAGTGGCTTACCATCTTTTCCATTTGATTTTCCTGATTGCAAAGCGTACACATCTTTCATGGCTGATGAAGCTGCTGCGTTCGATACTGCATCTGAGCTCCGTCCTCTTGCAGTGAGACCTTCAAGAGTTCCAATACCTTCCCCATGGAATAGCATAGTATCTACAGTTATTAAAGGACCAAACATCTTAAGAGGTTTTATGACGATGGATGCTCAGACTTCTTCTGGAATAATTCCTGAAAATTCCATTTTAGATGTGGACTCCAAAGATAAAGCTTCATCACCTGAGCGTCAAGCCGCTGTAGTATTTCCAGGTTTTATAGCAAGAACATCCAAAGTCTTGGACTGGTATTTGAAAAAGCTTGGTTGCAGAAACTTGCTTATATTACCCGACGTACAAATAGCGGAAAACAGTGCACTTGATTGGGTCAAAATTAGTGCCAATGTGATGCATGCTGACAGCAAACTTTGCTTTGTAAGAGTTATGCTTCATGCATATAAGGAGGGTGTTTTTGAAGATGGGGCAATCGTTTGTGCACCAAATTTGACAGACCTATCACGATGGACATCCAGGTTCATATATCCAAAAAGCTCCCTCCTCTTTTCGTTCTGATTCTAATTCATTGTATTCTTCAGTTATCTTGTCCTATATGTTTACTTCTGTGAAGATTTGATAATCACCAAAGTCACAGGATAAATCATGTAGTTCCAGAGCAGCAACAATTGCTGCAGCAAGTGTTTCAGTTCGAAGATTTGATAACCACCAATTTCACAGGATAAAACATGTAGTTCCAGAGCAGCAATGTTTGTTGCAGCAAGTATTTCAGTTCTCATGCATCTTTTATGAGACTGACTACTCTTTACTTTTTATTAATCTGTGGAGATCATGTGTGATCCTTTTGCTGGTGAAGATGTAAAAATAAATGATGAAATTCTCGGTTTGATGGAAAATATGTTTGTGATGCATCACACGTCTTATCTTATTTGAAATAGTCCGGAGTCTTTTTTTTTTTGCTAATTTGCTGTTGGTTTTGTTGTCCATACTGCAGTGTCAGTTAAATGAAATGAATGCATACATCAACAATTAATTGCATGACCTTTCAGAAGTTGAAAGCATAATCCATGAACAGGCCATCCTTTTAAAACATCATCTTTTTGAGTCGCCGACCCAACCCCAAAGCTCGGGTTCTCCCCGACCGCCACCGGCTCCATCCGAGCGGCGACTCCCCGAATCTAGGTATCTTCCGGACGCTTCTGGAGACGGCGCCTCCGTGGCGGCGAACTCGGCTCCGGTAACCCCCTCTGGAACCGAAGCTAAGGCTGATGTGGATGTGCATTTTGGCAACGGGGGGATGGGTCTAGGATCGGTAACCGGCGGGTCACCGGAAGGAATCCCTTTCGCCAACTCTTTGGCCTTGCAGACATTTAGGTGGCCCGTTGGATTTGTTACAACTGGGTTTGTTCGTGGGAGGTATGGAGCCACTTTATGGTTATCTTGGAAATCCATTCATGTTTTATGCTTAATGCTGTTCTTCAGTGTGTGATTAATCTTTGCTTCAATTATTTCAATAGTTCCAAGCCAGTGGCAGAAGCTTTCTGTGAAGCAAGGCTTCTTGCAATGCTGAGGGGACAACAATCATGCGATACTCAAAAAGCCGAGACTGAGATTTTTGTGTTCCTCAGAAATATGAGATCCACTGCTTACCGACGAGCCCTGGCTACAATTGTTCTGGAACAGCAGAATGATGACTTGGAGTTTATGTGAATTGAACACCGGAATTACATTCCTGTGAATACAGTTCTCACTGCCTTAAACAGAACCTTAGTTTGAGGAGGAGCAAAAAGTTCAGTCGGCTAATTGGGCGGTGCTCTTAGATTGCAGGACCTGTAAGCTTCGACCGAAAATCAGGGAAATAAATAATGGATCAATCTTTGATGACTAAGTTATTGTTAATATTTGAGAAATTACTTATTATTCTTGGTCAAAGGATGGGGAGAGCTTCGAGATTGATGATTTTATCTGTAAATTTTTTTTGGCAAAATAAATTATTATCATTTATTGAATTCATATTTGAATTGAATGATGGTGATGCCTTCTTGGTTTCAAAAACACTAGTTTTCTTGAACCAATTACTTAGTACTTTGTATAATGGTTGCCCTTGAAAGAAAATGTTTTTCTTACTGCATACAGACTTCACTGATAATATTATGCTACTGTAGAATATGAAAATTATTTGTTTCATGGTTGCTTCATCCTGTGACTTTATTCTTTCATGACTCCCTCCTTGACACCGTACAATAGAAGATCAGATACGACTGCTGATATATTTGATTCCAGGATAATCCATTGGATTAGATTGTTTAATTGTGGATAGCAATTTTGTTATAGAGATTTGTCGTAGCAATTTCCGCTTCAGTTGTTTGGTCTGCTTGTTTTCGGCTTGGCCGCCGGTGGCTGATGCCGCCCGGAAAGAACTTAAACATGGGTCTTCTTCGCCGTGCCTTCCCTGGCCGATTGCCCGTCCCCTACTCTCAGCAGCTTGAATACCTTCGAGAAGTATTCTTCCACCTCCCTTCCGTTCTCTCTTCCTTCTTCGTTATTTAAATATACTATTTGTTGTGATGATACGGACCGGTATTTGAATCCTTGGATTGATAATTGACAAGCTCGTGCTGAATGTGTTTTCTAGCCAGTCACTGATTCTTCTATATCATCCTTATTAGTGTATATTATTAAAGGTATATGTGAGGAAGTTCTATATTTCATTCCATTTTTGTAATTTTATTCTAAATGTGATAAGGTATGTTTTGGTTTCCAGGTGAGTCATCCTCAACACCACACGCCACGCCTCTGCCAATGTCAGAATTCGATGCTATACGTCGTCAGAACCCCACGGCGCACGCTTCGACGGGCTCCGTACCAAGGCACTATGCGATCCCGAGAGCTCAGGGCGGTGCCGTCTGAGGCTGTCCAAGCACCCCCGAAGACGTCAACTCACCGACGAGGGGCTCTGGGAAAAAAAAGGGGGGGGGGGAAACCTCACACAATAATATACAACCCTGGGTGGACATCCGGCAGGAGGGGGAGAAAAAAAAAAAGAACAAGACTCGACTAACTTGCTCGTCGGAGGGGCCAAAGTCGAGGAGCACCCGACGAAGGCCATTTTTGCAGGAAGGTGGCCTCCCCCGATCAGTGGACGTTTCAACCCGAGAATCGTCACCCAGCGCACAAGGAGAAGAGCAAACGTGCAAATGCTGATGTACCTCTGGTTGATTCGGTCAGGGGCATCACAAATACTTTGGAGAAATTCAAATCTAAGCACACGAGGTGGACGTTTCAACCCGAGAATCGTCACCCAGCGCACAAGGATGAGCTGTCATCCACCTCAGAGGAGACGTGACCCATCGCACACGGCGCCCGGATTGACGGACCGAGGAAAACCGATCAACACCTCCTCACAAGGGCCCAACCGACCCAACCGGCCCGACTTCTGCCCGAGGTGCTTCGAAGCAGCCATCCCCAAGCGGCCAGTGCCCGACCCAAGGGACACCTCCCATCACACAAAAGCAGATCAGTGAGTTGTTCTGGATCCTAACCAACGCCTCCCAGCATCCCTTCCCGAGGGCACGACCACCTCATCATCCCACTTACCCCCCAAAGAGCTCAAGACATTAGCCCACGGACCTAACCGTGCTAACTCACCGGCCACAATACTTTTGTTCATTAATAAAATGCATTCCCCTTTGCATCTGAGTTGAATTCATAACTGGGAAGCTTTATGGTCTAATACTCGGTCCGGTTCTTTTAATCGAGCATCATCAAGCCAAGGTTTCATATCAATCCACGCTGTTGCTCTGCACTTTTCTAATAAAGTTCAATATGAAATATAATTAATTGTTCACCCAAGCCTCGTGCACCTTCTGATTGATTCAAGCGGCAGAGAGACTTCCCACTTCTGCGCTCGTGGGTCGGACGGCAGTCCATCGAACTCAGGGGGCTCGTCCTGCGTCCAGTTGTTCGAATTCCTCTCTTTTCTCCTTTTTCTTTTTTTCGGAAACCCCCTCAAGTTTTAGGTAATTTTGTCTTCCGCTTTCTCGTCTTTTTCTTGTGTCCTGTGTTCCCTGCAGCGCCCACTTTGCTCCCTCAGCCTTCTTCCCAGGGATGGAAACCCTAGAGGCCACCGAGCCCATGTCCGGCGAGTCGCCGACCCAACCCCAAAGCTCGGGTTCTCCCCGACCGCCACCGGCTCCATCCGAGCGGCGACTCCCCGAATCTAGGTATCTTCCGGACGCTTCTGGAGACGGCGCCTCCGTGGCGGCGAACTCGGCTCCGGTAACCCCCTCTGGAACCGAAGCTAAGGCTGATGTGGATGTGCATTTTGGCAACGGGGGGATGGGTCTAGGATCGGTAACCGGCGGGTCACCGGAAGGAATCCCTTTCGCCATCGGCGATCTCGTGTGGGGGAAGACCAAGAACCATCCCTGGTGGCCGGCGCTGGTTTCCGATCCCTCCAGCGCGCCCATCGATGCCAAGAAGGCCCACCTGAGCGACGTCTCCGTCCTGCTGGTCTACTGCTTCGGCAGCGGTGCCTTCGCCTGGTGCGAGCCAGCCCAGCTGAAGCCCTTCGTCGATGACTTCCATCGCATGACGAGGCAGAGCAGCTCTAAGAGCTTCGTCGCAGCCGTCGAGGGCGCCTTGGATGAGATCAGGCGCCGCCTCCAGTTGGAGCTCACTTGCGGCTGTGTTCCTCCGGAGGCCGGAGGGAAGACTGCTGAATGCCCAGACGGGAGGCTTCCGATCTCGAACTTTCAGCCTTTGGAGTTCCTCGAGCATCTCCAAGACGTGGCTTGTGACGTTACGATGGCCGATGTGTTACAAGTTGCAGCTTTGAGAAGTTGGGTGATCGCTTTCGGCAAAGGATGGACTGCTGGTTTGCCTGGGTACCACCCTCGCCGTGAGATAATGGAGCTGGTGGACAAGATTGATCTTGACGTGCCACCAGGAGACCTGGGCGATGGCAATGACGAGGGAGATGGCGAATGTTGGATCAGCGGGAGCAGGGTCAGAAAAGGTCTCAAAACATCAGAGGATAACTTGCACAAGAGGCAGAAAAAAAGGAGCATGGCTGCGCTGATTGCTGGGATGGAGTTGGATACAGTTGAGCTCAGCGATG